>PVJH01009100.1:0-70114 GCA_004026705.1 Nesogale talazaci | reverse complement strand
AGCGCACATGCCAGGCACCCAGTCTGGAATGCTTCTCCTCGTTACTTGGTGTCTTGGTTGAGACACGTCCTCGAAGGGCTTGACATTGTCCAGGGCGCTCCTCAGCAAGTCCTCAGCCGTTGTTGGCTGCGTCACATGCTCGTTTTTCATGCCAGGCCGTTTGAGGCCTTACTGATAGCTTCATCTTCCTGATGAGCTGTTTGGGGTATATCCGGTTTTGAGCTCACAGTATTTCTTTGACCTTCTCCTTCCCATTGAATAGGGCCCGGCCTCTGTAGGCAAATATTCGACTTCTGCTTCATCAGGCTCCCTCGCATCTTCTGGAGTTTATTTCCTGAGTCAGTCAGACCCCCTGGTAGAGCTCTGGCTCTCTCTCCTCCTCAGCCTTGTTCAAACTGTTCCCTCTCCCTGGAATGCCCTCCCTCCTCCCATTTCGTGCAGTAAATGTTTACTGAGGACACAGATGGCGTTCCTTGGAAAAGAACGAATCTAAGGACTCATGCCGGACGGGCCACCTGTGGTGGAGATTCATAGAGCGGCGTGTGTTTCTTTTCTGCAGGAAGGGATGAGGGAGACATGTACAAGTGAGGGAATGTTAAAGAAACCAACCCTGCTCCACCCCTTCTCTCATCCCTCCCCAGTTCCTACAGACAGGGGAGATTGTGCTAACCACCTCTTGTCCCACTCGTACCTGTCAGTGTAGGGCACATCTGTGTGTTTGTGTGTGTGTGTGGTGGGGACTGGTAGTGGGAATCAGAACACACTTCAGGCCATCACGTTGGAGGAGGTAAGGCGCGTGTGACAATGGCTAGCAGGGCGTGGGATTTCACCATGAGATTCTGAGTTTTTGTGAGGCTAGCCAGCATGGCGCTGGGTTGGGCAGTGTTCTTCCATTCTGATGCACACTAGAGGGTCACCATGAGTCAGAGACCCCTGATGACGACAACAGTCACTGCACCACCAGGAATAGGGGGACCTGAGCACTCACAGGTCAGAGGCCGCAGTCAGATGAAATGTCACAGCATCAGACCCGGCATGCTCTGAGAATGCACCCTCTGCTAAGGCAAACATCCCATGTGTCCTACGCAGATGCAAACCAATGCATGAAAATCAGCCTCCGGGACAACCCCAATGACAAAACAATCATAATTTATAAGTTATCAAAGGTTCATGTGCGAGGGGGAAGATGAGGCGCTGATACCAAGGGCTCAAGTAGAAAGCAAATGTTTTGAGAAGGATGAGGACACCAGATCATATAAATGCGCCTGACACTATGGATGGATGTGTGGATTGTGATAAGAGTTGTTGGGGCCCCCAATAAAATGATTAAAAATAAAAGACAGCGGGCTGAGCCCCGGTGGCGTAGTGGTTGTGCACGGGACTATGGCCCCCTGGGATGGAGGTTCAATTCCAGCAGTGGGGCTGGGCCTCCTACTCCCACCACCGGAGAGCAGTGATGCCCCAAAAACAAACAAACAAACAAACAAACAAAAAGACAACTTTCCCTCCAACCACTGGAAGCTTTCTGCTGCGGAAGACTTGGGGTACAGATGGTACTCCTCCCCCGACCAGTTCTGCGTTCTGTCTGGCACACGCTCAGACAGTTAAGATACCAAGATGTCCTTAGTGACAGTCACACCAACCAAGAAACCCGTTGCTGCAGCGGAGCCCATCCAACCCACGGTGGCCTCCTGTGGGTCTCAGCAGGGTTTCCAGCGGCTGGTGTGTGGAGGGCAGATCACCAGGGCTTGCTTCTGAGGCACCCCGGGGTGAGCTCACGCTGGTATCATTCATTGAGCAGCAAGCAGTCACCGTCTGCACCATCGGGGCTTCTGTTGAGTGGATTCCTGTGGGATGAAATCAGGACTGTGCCACAATTATATAGTCTCCAAAAAGATAAGCAAATACCAGCAACTCTTTACCAGCATTTGGTGTGGAAGTCAGAAGTTTTACAAAAGATGGAGCCAACCCCCTACTGTTAAGATAATGGGTCACTTCCCCTGAAAGCTGGAGCTAAAGTCTCCCCCCCCCCCAAGGGCAATCGGGAAACTGAGGTCCGCTCCTCTTGTCACACGGGGACCCCACACTTCCTATAACTTGTACCTGTAGCACAACCCTTTTTCTGTGACGTGTGTCTTTTCCTGGCATTAGAGGCCTTGCATGGGGCCAAAGGGCATCTAAGTCTTGGGCACAATAAGGACTCGCTCTCGCCCACTCTCTCCCACCCGTCAGTGCTGAATGCTCTCGGCCCCCTCCTCTAAGGTGACCCGATGTCCTGCAATTTAACAATGTCCCGCGGCGTTTTAAAATTAAATAAATATATTACAATATGATTTTTGCCTTCTGTGAACATTTTTGTTGGTCCATATAGACCCAACTTTTAATCAAGGACCTCCCCTTCCCCCCCCCCCCTCAATGGTATTCCGCTTAAAATCTGGCCTCTCCCTTATGAATTTCCTTCTCCTACTCACTCTCTCTCCACACAGATCACCAGACAGAGCTGAAGTGAGCATGCTACCATGATATGTGTCTGACTCTCATCATTCCTTTCTTTCCCATGCCCTCTGTGACTTTACGATAATAATTATCGCTGTACCACTGTGCCTATTGAACCCGTGACGTATGAATCAGAGGCTGGTTTCCTCGGATAGATTCCGACAGACATTGGACGTTGGACATTGGCCCTCCAGGGCAGAGTAGAACTACCCCCAAGTGTTTTCCAGGCTGTAAGCCCGGTGGGAACAGCAGACCGTCAGGTTGGTTCTCCCGTGGAGTGAGTTGAACCCATGCACCTTCCAGTGACATCCCCAGGCTTCCTTGTGAAACGTGGTCATTCCACTCACTGTTTTCACTGGCTCACCTCACTTACAAGGTCCTGACAAGTTTCTAGGGTCAGGTTTTAGTCCCAGAATGTTAACAGCAAGGGAATTAAGGAGTGACCCTAAGCATTGAATCATGCGGACCTGAATCCTGTCTGGCACCTCCCATCGTCCCCCAGCTCTCCCCCCAGCCCCAGCTCTGTGATTTGAAATGTGGAGAAGGTCTTGGAGATCAGTTCCTTGGATCTTCCCTTAGCAACACCACCCCTTCGAGGTTGTTGTCTGGAGCTGATGAAACGCTGTGTGCATACATGTCAGATCCGAGGGCCCAGCCTTGGGCCGTGAATTTAGTGGCTATTTCACCATGGCAATTATTAGCAGGCCCTCTGTATTCCATTTCATGCCCAAACTCTCTCCTTCATGCCAAACCCTGTGGCTTCCTCCCACATGCCTGTACACCTCTTATGACCAATGGCAGCCACTATTGAGCGCCTACTGCATGCCCCAAGGAGCCCTGGTGGTGCAGGGTTACCCATTGGGCTGCTGGGCGGGGCCAGCGGTTTATAGTTACCATTGGCTCCCGCAGGGGAAAGAGGAGGCTTTCTGTTCCCAAAAAGGGTGACGCAGTCATAGAAACCGAAGGGACAGTCCTACCCCGTCCGATGGAATCGCTCCGGGACAGAGTCTACTCAGCGGCGGGGAGTGTGTTTGACTACACGCCATCTCTGTGCAGGGACTTTCCTGATGTTATTTCCAATCCTCGTGATTTTTCAATTACAGCACAGGAAACGAAAGCTCAAAGAAGAAATTTGACTTGTCCAAAGTCAGCGATGGAATCGGAACCCAGGTCTCTTTCCCAAACATAGGCTTATTCTAAACCCAGGCTGTCAGGCTGCTTCCTGGGCGTGGCCACCCCCGGGTGTTACGGTGCAGAACAGACGTCCTAGGCCGTCATCCGTAGGGATGCCCCTAGGCTCTTCTTTCGCAGAGAAGTTTTTTTGGACCCCAACGAGGTCAGCCTTTTGACCAATAATCAAGCACAAGCCATTCGCATCGTCCAGGGAGCCACGCCCATTCTGCTCAAGCCCACGCTCTTCTCTGGGAAACGCTCCCAGCTTTCCTCAAAGCACTCTGCGTCCTCCTGCAGCCATAGCATTGCTGAGCCTCCACGAGGCGTCAGGGCTGTGAGAAGCTCCATGAGTGGCACTGACTTGCAACGGCAAGAACGGTGGCTCCAGCCCAGCCAGGGGCATTGTGGAAGCAAGGCCTGGCGGTCTCTTCCCTAAGGATCACAGCCCAGAAAAATCCCAGGGAGCAACTCTACATGGGGTGGCCATGAGTCAGCATCGACCTGATGGTAATAGGTGTAGGCTGGTTATTTATTTATTTAGGGGCAGACAGGAGTTCCCAGTGATCCAGCTAATGTGCTTGACTTTTCTAATCCAAAGGCCAGACGCTGGAGTCCACCCCAGGTCATCTACTTGCATGCAAAACCCAGCCATAGGCACTGCACCGTGCTCTGACACATGGAGCGGACATGACAAGATCTGGCTTTTTGGTGACAGGCCTGTAGGTACGATTCCAACAGTCTGCACCTTTCAAACATTCATAGCAGAGGAGAAGAGACAGATACACATACCGATGGTGAGTGGGGAGCCAGAGATTAGATAAAATAAATACATAAAAAAGGACCCCAGAGTCTGGGTGGGGCTGTTGGGGAGTAAAGCTGGTGCCAGACAAGGCCTCCAGGGAAGGTGATCTAAATGAATTCTCTATCCTGCTTTTCCCACATTCCAGACGCACGTCTGAAACCACGATGCTGTGCCAGGAACTCGGCTCCCCCCAGAGAGTCAGTCCCGGCGTCCCTTTCATATTGAAGTTATGCTGGCAGGATGTATACGCCACATTCTTATGCTGGAGGGGGAGAACGGGTGAGATGCACAGGAAGTGGAGAGTTCTGCATGCAGGGCAAGAGTCGTTTCTTAAAAGCATGTACAGTCCCCCGAAAACACCATGCTGCCCCACCCCGCCCCCATCCTGTCAGCCTTGCTAGTCTCTTGACACTTGAAACACATTTGAGGATATCCCAGACCACGCCAAGTAAAAATAGCCCATCTGAAACGGCATTTTTATTTTACAACATTCTTCAGGGGAGGAAACTATCATTCAACTATAATTCAAACCACAATACCTCAAGATGGAGAGATTTGTTTTCCCTGGCGACATCCGGGTGAAATGAAGGAGATGAAATTTTGGCCTCAGTATCAGTGACTCGATGATTAATCATGTCTCCACCGCCTGTTGTTTGAAAAGCGCTGCCCTCCCTGGAGCATACGCTGGTGCAGGACAAAGCCCAGGTCTACACGCCCGTGACCTTTCTTCCATACATCATTTCCTAGGTCTCGTGAGCCGCAGGGTGAGGGAGAAGTCTTCAAGACAATCTCAGATACGGCAAAGGGGACCTTCCACACCAGGGAAAGCCGGCGGTCATTTGGAAATTATATATGTATGCGATCTTTCATTCCTTTACACCCGAATAAAACCCAGATGGATTCGAGAGATTGAAACTTGGAAGAGCGAACTACTAGAAGAACAAGAAGAATGGGTCGAGTTACTAACAATAACAGCAACAAATAAGGACAACGGTAATTGTGGCAGTCGTGTACTCGTGTGCCAGTTCCATGATCGGGAGTGTAGGGGTGGAGTCTAGCTTGTCAATCTGGAGGTAGTCCAATGAGACCTCTTTGTGGGCCTGGCTTTCTCCTGAGAATTCTGGCATTTCCCAATTGGAATAGAGAGACTTGAGTGAGTCTCTTAGAGAGAAATTACTGACAAGATGAGATGACAGCATGCTGATCGATCCTGATTCCTGGAGAATGGAGGAGCTGGAGGAGGGGCCAGAAGGGCTTGCCCTGATGGAGCCAAACCTCTGGGTCCGGAGAAGCCACGTAGTGACTCCAACCAGCGCTGAGATGTTTCTACTGCCACCGGATGCTGCCAATGGACCCCGAGCCCTGGAAGTGAAGAGCCATGGGGAGACCCCTGCCAGCACCGGGATGCTTTTGCTTCTACTGCTGCTGGACACACAAGACTCTGCACCCACTGGCCTGTGATTGTTCTGGTGTCACCGTACGTCGTGTTTTGTAAGTTGGAAGGAGACTTTGTATACTAGTATCAGACATATGGGATAATATATGACCTTGGACTGGACTGGGTTGGGATGCTTTCTCAATGTTCCTTTCCTCTTGTATATAAACCTTTCCCTTATATTCTTATGCATGTCTATGAATTTGTTTCTCTAGTTTGCCCAGACTAACACAATAATAATCGTAATAGTTCCAGTCAGGAGTGGCTGAAGTTGCAGTAGAAACATTGATAAACCCAGTCACATCAAAAGTGAAACATTTCTGCAAATAAAAGAAAAGAAATTGCTACAAGGAAAACAAACAGGAGGAGGGGGAACACTTACAACCTATAACAAGGAAACTTTGTATCTGTTGAAACTTTGTATCTGTTGCTCTCGGCTCCCTCCAGAGTTGCTGAACTTCAAGTGCACCTGCAAGACCTGAGTGACTGGCTGGGTGAGTGACCGGGCTGCTGCTCCTGTTGCCTCAGTACTGCCTACCACGCGGCTTCCACTGACACAAGCTGAGTGGGGATCCCCGGTTGCAAGTCTGCCTAGAGCTGAAAGCTATGCCTCCCATCCCCTCTTCAGAACTTAGGTGGGATCCCTGGCTCTGCAAACAATTGGCATTTGACTGCTAACCCAGAGGTTGGTTGTTAAAACCCAGTCAGACATGCCGTGGAAGAAAGGCCTGGCAATTGGCTTCCATAAAGAGTGCGGCTAAGAGAACACCAGGGGCCATGTAGCACGTGAAATTGCGGGAGTCAGAATTGACTGACAGCAGAGGGCTTGATTTTTGTTCAGATGGAACACCTTGCTGCAAAGACCTGGGATCCCACCTTCCCAACCAGTTTGCCGGGAGGTGCAAGTGAGCAGCGCACAGCACTTCATGCCTGGTGGGGGCACATGCTGACCTGTGAGAGGCTGCAGGTGGTGGGAGAGAACTGGCAGAGCAATCCTCCTTGTCATTTGATGCTGTGTAATCGGGTCTGACTCCTAGTGACCCAGGCACGACAGTGGAGCTCGAACCGACCCCGCCACAACCGCAAAACGGTTCCTATGTCTGAGCCCATTGTGACAACCGCCCACCATGTCGGTCCATCTCAGGGCCTTCCTCTGCCTCATTGCCCCTCTCCTTTACTGACCAGGCTGTCCTTCTCCAGGACCTGGCCTCCCATGACTCCATGTCGAAAGAACACGAGACAAGTCGTCCTCCTTGCCTCTTTGAAACATTCTAACCATACTTCTTCCAAGACAGAGTTCTTTGTCCCTTTGGCAGTCCCTGGTACCTTCACTACTCTTTGCCAGCACCATGATTTAAACACATCACATTTTCTTCAGTCTTTCTAAATAATCAGTTTATTGGTGGTGGTGGTGGTGGCGGGGGGCGGGGGGGGGGGCGGGCAGTTACAACTCTTGTTACAATACATCCATCCATTGTGTCTGACATATGTGTGCATATTTTCCATGGTTCTTTTCTAGACATTTACTTTCCATTGAGTCCTTGAGATCAGCTCCTCTTCTCCCCCTCCCTCCTTCCTGCCTGGTCTTTCTTAATCAAAGTCAGCCTCCCACATGCACAGGAGGTGATTGAAGATACCTTGGCTTAGGTCAGGCGCCCCTTAATCCTCAAAGTCAAATCCCTCCTCTCTTTTCTTTTCAACACTTCCAAGAAGTCTTGCTGCACAGCAGGGGTAGCCAGTGCATCCTGTCTTCCGCTCTCTTCACGATTTCATTCCTGAGCATAGGTTCTGGAGCCAAGTAAAACAAACTTGGGGACAACTTCAATTTCTTTCCCTCCACAGTCCCCGGTGTTACCTATGGGTCCAGGTGTGAGGATTTGGGCCTTCTGGACGTCGAGTTGCCGTCCATCCGGAAGCCTGCCGTCCTGGATCTTCATCCGCAAGTGCTTCAAGGCCCCCTCACTTTTAGTGGGTTATGTCTCCAGCTGTTAGCGACACGGCTGAAACCACCTGGTGTTCCATTGGGAAAAGATGAGGCTTTCTGCTCCCATGAAGAGCTTCAGCATCGGAGACCCCCAGAGTCAGTTCTGCTCGGCCCCAGAGAGTCACCATGAGGCAGATGTCCCTAGTTGACTGGGGGGAGAGTATTAGGGACCCAGGAATGGCACCATGGTTAACGTGCATGGCTACTGAAATGCTGATGGTTCAAACCCACGTGTACTTCTGAGGAAGAACTATGTGATAATCTGCTCTGTTATGAGCGGCAGTTTTGGGGACCCTGTAGAGCCAGTCTATTCTCTTCTCTAGGGCCACGATGGGACAGAACCAATCCAGCCACAGTCGGTTGGGTCTGGGTCAGGTGCTCAGCTAAGATCTGCAAAGTCACTGGGTCAAACCTCGCCAGCTCTTCCCCGAGAAAAGAGCAGGCTCCCACACAGATGTCAGTCAGCCCAGGGGACTCCAGGAGGCAGACCTCTGTCCCACAGTGACAGGTGACAGTCGATGTGAGTCAAAATCTACTGGACCTCACACAGGCACTCTGTGCATCTAAGCTGTGCCTCAGGCTCTGTTTTCAGCTGGAAGGAAGTGCTTTGTGACCAAAGCCAAAGGACACAAGTGTTATGTCAAGCTGCTTCTGGGGAACAGAGTCAATTTGCCCCGTAACTTTGTCACGGCTGTCAGGTTCACAGGAACAGACCGACACATCTTTCTAACCTGGGGCCGCTGATGGGATGAAAGCACCAACCCTTGGATTAGTGGCTGAGGACTTTCTGCTGGGCCCTCATGCCTTGTGACCATGTGGGACAGGGGCAGCACCACAAGGAAAACATCCTCTGACATTGCAGAGGTCCGTGAATGTAGCCCATGTTGCTGAGAGGTGGGCAGCATCTGCAAAGTCTCCAACTGCTTAAAATATTTCACTTTTAGGTTCCGTTTCAATGGCTTTGCTTTCTTTCAGAAAATTAAGTTTCTGCAGATCTCATTTTACATCCTAAAATTCCTCTTCAAGAAGAAATGTGTTCACTATGACGTACCTGGAATTGGATGTCCTTTCTCTTCCTAAAATGTGTAATTATTTTGTGCTGGTACAATGGATATATATATATATGGATATATATATATATATATATATATATATATATGGATTAAAGTTGTATGAGCCCCTAATAAATGATTTTAAGCTTAATTATTGAGGCATTGTCAGACCTTCCCTCAAAAGGTCTTAGGAGAATTTTCTAGGACTATTTAGCTGCAATGAAAAGTTCTGAAGCATAGCTTCAATTTTTTTCCCACTGTCAATTTCTTGTGGAGAATAATGACATAGGTGTGGTTTTTAGAACTGTCATTTCCTTAATAAGAAAAGTTTCACTATATGTTGTGAATTAGTACCAAAGGCATCCCAGACAGAACCCCGGTTATGACCTAAGCCTCGAGACAGTCCTAGTGCCATCTTGAGCACCCCCTCCCCCCAATTCACTTTCTGGCCGCCAAGTTGCCAAGGTGAAGTTGCAAGAGGAGCCCTGAGCACTCTGCCCAGGAATCTGGGAAGATCGAGAGGAGGAGCAGGTTGACGAAGCAGGAACATCACAGAGAATAAGGAAGATGGACTTAAAAGAGTCCCCTCAAGACGGAAGCATAAATAGAAGGTCAAACAGTGAGCCACATCCTCATACCTGGACCAGTATGCAGCATCCTGATCAATGGAGCAGAGACCGAAGGTGTCAAGGACTTCACCCTGCTTGCATCTACAGTCCATGCGCGTGGAAGCGGGTGTCAAGAGACCGGATGATGCATTCCATTGGGTCAACCTCCGGTCCAAGGCCTCTTTAGAGTGTTGAAAAGCAAGGAGGTTCCTTTGAGGACGGGCCCAAGCCAACATATTTTCAATGGCCTCCTATGCATGTGGAAGCTGGGCACTGGATCAGGAAGCCCAAAGAAGAATCGATGCATTTGAGGTGTGCGGCCAGAGAGTACGGAAAGCCCCGAGGGACTGTCACACGGACAAACCAACCTGTCTGGAGGAAGGATGGGCCAAGTGCGCCTCAGAGGCAAGGATGTCGAGGCTTTGTCTTGCATCCAGTGGCCAAGGCGTCTGTTGAGACCCTTCCCTGGAGAAGGACATCATGTGCGGTACAGGGGCCGCCAAAAAAGAAGGCCCCCCCCCAATGACGTGGCTGGACACAGTGGCTGCTGCAGCCATGGGCTCTGGCTTAGGAACAAGTGTGCGGAAAGCTCGGGACTGGGAAGTGTCTTCTTGTGTTGGGCGGGGTCACTGTGGGTCGGACCGACTCAACGGCACCGAGCAGCCTCCACTCCCTCCTTTGTCCTCCCCAGTATGACTCGATCCAAAGTAAATGCAAAATCAGAGCAGCTTTCCTGCCACCGAGTCCACGCCGGTTCATCGCGACCCTAAGGACCCAGGAGCACGGCCCCTGTGGGTTTTCAGGCTGCAACTCTTCCTGTGTGCGAGCAGAAGCTCCCGCCTTCCTCCTGAGGAGTGCCTGGTGGTTGCAAAGGGCTGGCCTTGACGCCAGCAGCCAAACCACTAGGCTGTGAGGGGTGACTCTGGCCTGATAGGTCGATAAAAGAACCCTCCTGCTTAGGTTTATCACCAAGCTTTTAACAAGGGTCTTTGCAGAAATTACTGCTGACAGTTAGCTTATTTATTGAGACAACCAAATCACTCCCAGTGGCGTGCCACTCCGTAGGACCCTTCGCACTCAGTTGGGACAGAGCTTTGATGATGTCTGTTTCCCACTTCTCTTTTCTTTTTAAAGCATCTGCCACGTAAAACGTTGCTTTCCCTCACTGCTTCAGCTTTGCAATGATTTTCCTCTCGAACAACTGAATATTACCCAGTGGACACTTGGGACTAAATTGGAATAAAATGGCTCTCATGGGCTTAAAAAAAAGAAAGAGCTATTATAAAGAACATGAAAAAGTTCAACAACTCTATTTAAAAGGCAGACAAATAGGAATACTAGCTTACAGAAAAACAACTATAAATGACTTTAAAACATGAAAAGATGCTCAACCTCCCACACAATAGCAGAAATAGAAAATAAAACTACAGAGTGTATTTTTTTTTTTTTTTTACCTATCAAACAGTCAAAGGCCCAAAGTGTGGTAACTACGTCAGCCAGGGGGTGGAAAAGTAAGCACTCCTGGTTATAGACATACACTGGTTATAGACATACACTGGTTATAGACATACACTAATCTTCCTGAGCATATAAGGCTGGAGAAATCATCAATGCCAGCTAATGTCATACGCCTCACCAAAGAGAAGCCGTGCCAACCGTCACATTAGGGGTGAGTTAATTAAGTGTTTGACCAAATATAGCAGGCTTATTTTTAAGTTGATGATTTTGTATGGCCCATGAAGGAAGTTATAAATATCCAAATGGCCCTTGGCAGAAAGAAAGATTCCCACCCCTGCTCTATGGGCTGGGGAGGAGCTGGAGCAGCATAGCGGATTATGCACTGGGCTGTGAATCATAAGGTTAACGGTTCAAACCACAAGCTCAGCCTTGGGAGGGGGAGTCACATGATTTACCACCTTGGAAACCTGCAGAGGCCACTCCACGGTGTCCGACAGGGTCATTGTGAGTCTAAATTGACGCCAGGACAACGAGTTGGATTCTGAATCTCTGTGGAGGGCAATGTAGCAACATCTTCAAAATAAAAGGGAAATACCCATATTCTGGAGTCCAGTAGTGTACTCCCTGTTTGTGGTCATTTTCCCCCCTCATGCCCACCAATAAGAGGCTGGCTCAGTAAATTAAGGTATTGCGATACACGGACCAGTCTGCAATTATTTAAAAAAGGAAAGAGGAAGTTTTTCTAATGAACTGATACGCAGTGGTGTTCCAGTTCCAGTAGGTAAAAGAAAAGACAAACAGAAGCAGTGGCAGATATGGAAAACACTTGCACGCATCGCTTACTTGGAGGTGGGCGGCGAGAGCGGAATCCACCACTCTGAGGCACTCCTCATGTACAGGTTAGACTCTCTCTAGCCCCGCACATCGGGACTTGGTCCGAGTGGTTCATTCTGGGGTGGAACGGAGACAGTCTGTAGACTGTGAGCTTTTTCAATCTTTCGAGCTTGGTACCGTGTGTGTATGTATTTAACTTTTCTTTTCAACTAGATGAGCAATGACCCCTGTACCATTGTGCCGCATCGGTTCAAAGTGCACAATTGAAGGTGCTTCGATCATGGTGTGCATAAAGCGGCACCCCCACTCCCCCAAGAAAAACACAGAACATTTGCCTCATTCCTCCTGCCCATGGCGGCCGACCCCTCTCTCAGTCCAGCTCCTGGCCAACACTGATAGAACTTCCACCATTAGAAGTTAGGTGGCATTTTCCAGAAATCGGATCATCCACGTGTGCACTCTCGTGTCTGGTTTCTGCACTCCGCAGTGCAACTTGCTTGCATGGCTGTTCCGTGGATCAGCCGGCTCATGGCCGGGATGATTACTGGTCTGTTGGGGCCCAGGGTGGGAGCCCGTGGGTTAGTCCATCTCACTGAGATGTTGCGAGAGGTGCATGTGAAGGCTTTTCAAAAGGCTAGCTTCCCAAACCGATTGTGTCACTTTCCATTCTCATGAGCAGGAGGGCAGAATCACTGCTGCTCTCGCTCTTTGTCGATCGCTTGGGGTGATGGGGCGGTTCAATTTTCTGAGAGGTCTGGAGCCATGTTGCATTACCGACTTAGAGAGATATATTAAGAATGAAAAATAAATAGCTACTTGCATACCCCCAGCCCCCATGTCTGCCAATAGTACTCTATTCAGAAAGTTGAAGTTTTGAGAAGAAAAGTGTACTCATTTTTTCTCGCTCTGTACAAACGAAAACCAATTTTGTGGCTTAAAAGAATGTGCATTTCCAGCTCACAGTTTTCATGGATCAAGGTTTCCAGGGCAGCTGTGCGGGCCTTCACCTCAGGCAGAAGGCAAGGCTTTTGCTGGGCCTGGCTTCTTCTGTGGAGCTCAGGGTCCACACTTCCAGGCTCGTGTGCCTGATGGCAGCATTCAGTCCCTTGTGGTTGTAACACTGAGGTCCTGACTTACTTGTTGACTGTTCCCCAAATTTCCTTGTTATGCGGTCTTTACACAGACTCTCACACATGCTAGCTTACTTCATCATGGCCAACAGAAGTCTCTCTCTCTCTCTCTGTCCAGCCCTCTGAAGTGGAATCTTACTTAATGTGATCCCGAAACGGATCATTTCGTCATCTTTATCCTATCCTATTGGTTAGAATCAGGCCACAAGTCCTGACTATACTCAAGGGGAGAGGTTTACATCAGGACACGCCTCATGGGGTCACTTAGGGTGTGACACAGGAGGCATATCATGCCCAACTTCAACAGGGGTTCTCAAATGTAAAGACCCAGAAGAATCACCTGGGGGAGCTGTTAATAGTTCAGTTTCCTGGCTACATCCCCAGAGTTTATGACTCAGTAAGTCTGGGATGGAGCCCACGAATCTGTCTTGTTAACATGCAATTTGTTTTTTTCAGATTCATCTGAGGCCAATGGGTCTCAGGCCACATCCATAGAACTACTGTCAGAGAGGTCAGTCCATGGACTTGGACAGGAGACCGCTCAGAGGTGAGCATCCCTTTCATCCAGTGAGCTGGACTTCTGCTAGCTTTTGTTTGAGGAGACCGAAGGAGGAGGTTGGGATATGACTGATGAGCAGAGCTCACAGCCAGGACCCAAAACAAAATAAAGCAAATAACGGCAGAACCCGCAGGAGAAAGCAATCCATTAGAACATCGTCAAAAGGTGAGGTTCCTGAATCCATGCAAAACCAACTAGTGACTGTACAAAGTGTAAGTCATCATTCTGCTACTTGCTGGCTATGAAACATTAGCTGAGTCAGGATGCAGTGTTGTACTGAAGAGGCACAATAGTCCTCTATTTATTTAATGCTCTCCTGCCCCACTCTCATGATCACAATTCTACCTACAAATCCGGCTAGACCAGAGCATGTGCACTGGGACAGATAAGAGCTCAAAACACAGGGAGTCCAGGACAGATGAACCCCTCAGGAACAGTAACCAGAGTAGCGATACCAGGAGGGGAAGGGGAAGGTAGGGGGAAAAGGGGAACCTGGTTGTTCACAAGGATCGACATAGCATCCCCATCCCAGGGAGATGGACAACAGAAAAGTAGATGAAAGGAGACAGCAGTTTGTGTAGGGCATGAAAATAAGATAAATTATCGAGAGCTCAAGGAGAAAGAAATATGTCTTGAAAACATATGTACACATGTGTGTGACACAATGGATGAATGTATGGATTGTAATGAATTGTCAGAGCCCCCAGTAAAACAATTTAAACAATGAAAGGAAATATTTTTACCAAAAGATGAGTGGATAAACAAATTGTGGCATATATATATATATATATATATATATATATATCTCCTGAAAAAAATTGACTGAATCTGTCTGAGCCTAAAAGTCTGAAAAATGAAGAGAATAATATAGACCTCACAGATTTATGACCCCCACATAAATGAGACACCGTAGTGGGAAGAAGCCAGGGACTCAGATATCTGTCAAGCCCAATCTAGGATTTCAGAAAGGATTCCAGGCAGCCAACCTGGAATGGCTGAGGTTCTTGCTGTTCTGCAAAAACAAGTTGGAGAAAACAGGAAAGTCAAGAATGATGCAATAAAGATAAATATAAGGGACAATGAAAGATATGCACCTATTTCATTCATGGGAAATGCAAGGGAGACAAGCTGCAATAGGAGCAGGAAGAAAAGAAGATCAGAGACTGGTTTATAAAATAAATGTAAGAAGAAGAACGAATGCCAAAAGACTTTTTAAAAGAAACGGAAACAATGGCAGCATTTTAAGTTCTCCCAGGAATGTGTGTAGAATGTGGCATCACACACCCGTCAAAGAAGACCCTGGAGTCCCCACACTCCAGCAGGGAAGCCCTTGGAATACCCTCCTCCCGACCAAGTAGGCCCCCCCGTTATCTCCCTGTTCTGGTAAGGAAGTGCCCGGGAGTCCCTGCTTCTTGCTGAGGTAGGCTCTGGCTGCCTTCATTACCCAACAAGGAAGTCTCCAACCCTCCCCTTGATTCAGCAAGGAACCTTGGGCATCCCCATACACCAGCAATGAAGGCCCAACCATCTTCACACTTCAGCAAGCAACCCCTTAGCGGTCCCTTGCCCTGCAGGGAAAGCCCCAGGTTATCTCCAGACTCTGGCAGCCACCTCCACTCCACTGATTAGGAGGCCCTCTCGGTCCCCACCCAAGTATTACTATAATACACATATACACACCCCGTGAGGCCCTCAAAGTACCCTCCAGGGTATTCCAATCAAATTCTTACAGGGTTAAAGAGAGGAAGAGGCAATGCAACAACATTAGGAGGAGGCTTCATCACATCACTCTCAAGGAAAGAAACTCTATCACGACAAAGAATAACTAATCAGCGTAATTAACCAACCTGACCTCTCAGGCATCTACAGAACACCCCACCCCACTGTAGACATTCTTTCTCAGAGCACATGAACACTTTCCAGAAGAGATCATACGTTAGGTAACAAAGTGAGCCTCCATCTATTAAAAAATCAACCGAGATTCTATATTCTACTTCTTTCTGGTCCGACCAGAATGCTACAAAACCAGAAGCCAACAACAGAAGGACAAGGACAAAATAATTGAATGCATGGGTGCTGCACAACACATTCCTTAAAGATGACCGGGTGATCGATGACATAAGGAACGGAACTGAGGACCATGCGAGAAGCAATGGTGCAGCCTGGGACGGCACAGCTCCGGCTTCCCCTTCCCGCTTGATGGGTGAGAGATTTCTGTGGGCCACCTGCTTTAGCTGCTGCCACCACCACCACCCCTGCCACTACCAGGTTCTGTCTCTATGGCATGGAGGAAGAGGAAGAACACAAGCTTAGCAACGCAGGTATACAAATAAGCGATAAAATATTTTAGGAAACAAAGCTTTAATCAAGTATAACATTTTGATGCTTGGCATCTAGACGCATTAAGCCCTCACGTTGCCAGCAGGAACTGTAGACAGTAGCCAAAGAAGTTGTGAAATTTGGGCTTGCAACTTGAAGCGATGAAGACAATCTGTCAAGTAATCTGAAAACATACCTATGCTGCTATGAATACTGAGTTTCCAGGAGTGGTTGCAAGACCTGCCAGAGAATTCAGGAGCAATGCTGACTACTGGTACCAATTGTTTCCATGTCATGTAAAGTTGTTCAGGATAATTCGACTAGGACTGGCATTAATGAAGTGTAGGGAGAACATCCTCCAGGAACTTCAGCATCACCATTTAACTTTAATCTGACCTTGTTAGGAAATACCCCTTAAAGAAAAAAAAAAAAACACCCCAAACCTTTGAGACACAGCAAAAGCAGTTATAAGAGGGCAATTTATAACAATTCATGCACCCAGGACAAAAGAAGAGAAAATCAAAATCACCATTTTAACCTAGCATCTTCTGTATCTAGAATAAGAACAATACAATAAACCTCTACCACCAGGGGAAGAGAAGTTAATAAAAATCAGAGCAGAAATAAAATCATTAGAAAGCAGAAAAAAAATCAACAAGGCAAGAACTTGGTTCTTTGAAAGGATTACCAACTGACAAATGACTGGCAAACTTAACAAAGAGTGTGGTATCAAATAACACAGATTAATATGTGGATGATACATTAAGCAATGAAAGCCTAACAATCCACAAGTTTTGGAGTTCAAACAATGTAACAAACCCATTTATATAAGCCTGTCCCACTCCTGGTGATTCTGTAGGGTAAAGCAGAACCGCCCTTGGGTTTCTAAAGCTGCAATCTTTCTGTTAGGATGTCAGAGACCACATCTTCCTCTCTCAGAGCAGCTGGCATGTTCAAACTTTTTCTTTCTTTTTTTTTTTAGCAGCTGAGTGCTTAGCGGTTGTATCACCAAGTGTGTTTGTCTGGGCTGACTAGAGAAACAAACCCAGAGACACTCATGTGTATAAGAAAGAGTTTATATAAAAGAACAATCGAATATTGAGAAACCATCCCAACCCAGACCAGATCAAGTCCATAAGTCTGATATTAGCCCATAAGTCTGATACCAGTCTATAAATTTCTCTTCAGACTCATGCAATCATGCAGTGATGACGAGTGCGGGTGAAAAGTCTTGGGAATCTTGTGCTGGTGGAAGCATCTAAGCACTGGCGTGGGTCTCCATGTGGCTCCCACAGCTCCCGGCCTCTGACTGCATCCATGTAGCTCCACCTGGCTTTTCCACAGGAATATCTCACAGAGAGACTGTGTGTCCCACCTCCAGGGAGGAAGACAGGAGTTCCCAGAATCCTTTAGAGAAGGCCTGCTCACACAGAGGCTTCCTTGGCTATGACCTGATTGACAGGTTGGACTCCACCCTTCCTCAAGTTGACAGTAGATTATGTAGCTGCCACACCCAGCTTCCTTAATCTAATAATAAGATCATACAAGTGCTGAAAAAAATTAAAAGGGAAATGAAAACATAATTGTATTAGGAATTCTTGACACGTCCTTAACTGCTACCAGCCATTGAATCAGTCCTCAATGCTGCTGTGGCAACCCCAGGTAGGGTTTCCCAGGCTGTAAATCTTTATAGGAGCAGAATATCTCGTCTTTTTCTCATTGAGAGACTGGTGGATTTGAACTGCTAGCCTTGGGAGTTGGCAGCCCCAAAAGGCATTCGCAATAGCACGTCTCCTGCTAGTTGGTATTCATTTTTAAGAAGGAGACAACATGGGGAAAAGAAGACCAGGCATGAAAAACAAAAATTCATTTTACACTTAGTGCCATGTTTTCATAGCTGTTGAAGGAAATTGCCAACCAACGTCACCATTTGTTCTTTATTAAAGCTTTGAAATAAGAAGTGAAGGTTTTCGCTCTTCCACGAGAGGAGCCATGTGCATTCCTCAGGGTATGATGCCACATTTCTTGGAGATGCGAGAGTACAAGGTTCACACATTGCTCTTCCAATGTGATATTAGAAATGCTGGCACAAGCTGTTTGTGAAGGGCATAAAAAATCAGAATGCAAAAATACTACTCTATAGTGGACATGATTTGATGTCAACTGGAAGTTCCAAGAAAAACAACCTCTAAATGACTAGAAATAATAAATGAATTCTGCAAAGCATGGCCCAAGCAAACCCATATGGAACAATTGCATTCTGATCTGTCAGTGAAATACAGCTGGCTATTAATAATAGTAATAATAATAAAAACTTTAATAGAGAAAGATTTTCTCCATGACCACAAACCCAACATATATTTACTTGGGGATATTCCTTAGGCCACAAGTGGTTCCAAGAAAATTATTAAAATTATAGTGGAGAGAAATAAAGGAAGACATGCACAAATAGAGAGAGATATATAAAGTTCTTATTGGAAAACCCCAAACTAATAATGTGACATTGTTTTACAGCTAACTTAGCTAATGCAGTGCTAATAAAAAAGCAAAACAAAGAGCAAAACAGAAAAACACCTTTGCCCCCCACCCCCACCCCCAGATCATTCTGAATCATGGTGACTCCATGGGTGGTAAAAATGATTAGAGGAAAATAATTCACACACTCTGGAGATAGGATGGAGATTGGCGTGCACTCCAAGTTGCCTCAGAAGAAAGGCCTGGTGAGCTCCTTCTAAGAAGTCCATCCCTGAACAATGGGCTCAAAACAGCGGACACCTGGAATTAGGGATGCTCCTTTTGCTGTTGTTAGTCCCCCCTCCCTTTTTGCTCATTTGTTTCTTTTTGTTTTGTATCTACTGTTGCTGGTTTGCCTATCTCTATAAGATAGGCATGGGAAGCAAGCCTGAGGAGAAAGCACAGGGATTTCTGGGGGGACTTGTGGGGAGAAGGCGGCGGGGGAGGCAAACAACACCACAGACAGGGGAACAGCTAGAAATTAAAACCAACAACGAGGAGGAAGTCGGGATCCTGGGGGTGTTGGAGCAACAGCAATGCAGCTGAGAGGAATGACTAAGAGATGGGAGGAGGGCGAGCATGATGGTGAAGCAGAAGGAAGGTAAGAGGAAAACAGAGGGAAGATCTAGGAAGCAAAGCCATAGGGAGAGGTATAAACATAGGTGTGTGCATATACTAATTCATAAGAATAGAGGTATCGGTCTATGTACATTTGTTTATATGATAAGACATTGAGATAGTGGATGGACTTTGGGTTTCTGCTCATGCCCTCTCTCAATGCAAGAACACTCTGTTCTAACAATCTGGCATTTAGTGATGCTTCCCCTCCCAGCATGATGGCTGAAGACAAAATGGGTACACAAGTCAATGTGGTGAGGAAAGCTATGGTGTTTGACTATCTGGGGTCTTAAAGGCTTGAAGTTAAACAAGCAGCCATCAAGCAGAGAAGCAACAAGCCCACATGGAAGAAGAACACCAACCTGTGTGAGCATGAGGTGTTGACATAATCAGGTAACAGGTACTAGAAGACCCTAAACAAACAAATATATTGTTGAGAACAAGAAGGGTCAGAACAGAGACCTCAGACCCATCTGTAGACAAGGGGACATCCCTTCACAGAACGGTCACAAGGAAGGGATGTACAACCAGGGCAAAGTACAGCACCAATGAAACACACAATATTCCTCTGGTTCCTTGAGGTTTCCTCAACCCCCACCCCCACCCCCCACTATCATGACCCCAGTCCTGCCTTTCAGTTCTGACTAGACCGGAGCATGTACACTGGTACAGATAATTGCTCATGACACATGGAATCCAGGTGCCGTAAATCTCTCAGGAACAGATATGGGAGTAGTAATAGCAGGAAGGAAAAGGGAAGGTGAGGGGAGAGTGGGAGGAAGGGGAAACTGATGTCAGTGATCTTCACATAACCTCTCCCCACATCTCTCAGGGGGATGAGCACCAGAATCCCTGGGGGAAGGGAGACAGCGGTCAGTCTTTTGTTTCTTTGTGTGTGCGGTTGGTGTTAAGATGTGATAATAATAATAATAATAATAATAATCTATCAAGGGACCACGAGGGAGGAGTGAAAAAAAGAGGAGCTGATAGCAAGGGCCCAAATAGAAAGTAAATGTCTAGAAAATGATGAGGGCAACATATGTACAAGTACACATAGTACAATGGATATATGGACTGTGATAAGCACTGCGAGAGCCCCCAGTAGAATGATCTAAGGACAACAACAACAGCAACAATGGTCTCAAACATAACAATTAGGATGTCAACCCAAAGCTCCATGATGCGGAACAAAATTTCTCTCGCTGACACCGAGCAAAGCCACACGCTGAAACATACAGAGAAAATATCTAAAAGAAACCTGTGAAATACAATGCACATGAAAATATAATCATTATAGAGCTTTCTCAAAAGAAAGAACTCCTGATTGTGCAGAGGGCTCCACCTGAGCTGGTAACCCCAAGGTCCGTGGTTCAAATCCATCTGCAGTGGGTCAGAGAGAGAGAGAGATGAGGATATCTACTCCCGTAAAAACGTAAATCTGTGGAAACCCACAGGGGCCTCTCTCCTGTCCTGTAGAACTGTTAAGTGTAGAAATCAACTCCCTGGCAGGGAGTTTGGTTTGGTTTTCTAGATTCCACAAGAGGCAAGAACTGATTCATATTTATAGTTTGTGTCTGGACTCTTCTCTGAATGTTGCCGGAGGAGGTAAATACGTTATGACCAAATAAAAAGGAAAGAAAAACACCACATGGAAGAGCAATCACGAGAAGCATTTTCAAGCGAACTCCAGCCATCATTCTAGCATGATCCAAAGTGAATACAAATGGAGAATCTGTGTGAAGAGAACGGTGGGGAAGTGTGTTGGCTGAGCATGATATGAATTGGTGCAATCTCTTAAACAAGCATCAAATCACCCCTATAAAACTATAAAAAGGCTCATCTCTTCTGGAGATATCGCAGGCCCTAAACCACTGCAATAAAGCAGGAAGCACCATAAAGCCAGTCGCATGAAAGTGTTGTTTTCCGGAGCCTGGGAATGTGAGACTTACACTATGCCACAGTCCACTGATGTGCAGTGGCCTCGTGGGAAGGCTGCAGCGTTGGGAGAAGGATCCAGTGTGACCAGAGGCATGAGTTGAGAAAATGCAGCTGGGAAAGTGAGCTGCACAGAGAGATTTACCGGGAGCAGGGTTGCCACCAACCTCCGCTTTGTTAACAAACAGAGTCTGATACAATAAAGGGCACTCTCTGTGGGGCATGATTGACCGCAGTGGCCCAGCACCAGGTATGCCTGTGTTCACTGTACTCTGGAGAGTTGATCCACAAAGAGGCACATGAGAGACAAGCACACCAAAGGGAGAACTGCTCCCCCACACACCCAATCATCTGTATAGAACAGTTAAAAAAAAGATAACTCAGCTGCCAAGTTATACAGGAATTCTTAAGCCAGCTTTCTTCTTGCAAGTGGAACCATGGGAAAGGACAATGTGGAGACTTTTCTTGGGGGCAGGGAATGTGCTCTTTCTGACTTGAGGTGAGACCTTTCTTTCTTCTTCTTCTTTTTTTTCTGCATCACTACCCTGATGGGAGTAGGAAGCCCAGCCTTGCTCCTGGAGAGCTGCTGCTGGATTTGAACCGTCAACCCTGTGGGCTATAGCCCTGCACACAACCACTGCACCACCAGGGCTCAGCTGAGGTGAGACCTTTCTTTTACCTAGCTGCGAGGTCTCTTTGGGACCAGACTGGGAATCTTTGGGACAAGGCACTCTGTTGGACTGGTTGTTCCAGGTGATGAAGAATCACCATATCCAGACAGCAGTGTTATCATGGTGTCCCCCATGTGGTGCTCTGAGCTCTTGAATACTAACTGTGAGGGGCCAGCTGGAGTCTACCCAGATGATTCCACCTTGGTCATCTCCTGAAAGATCCCCATTCATGGCATCTCATGTAGAGCAGCCGTATCTTGCAGCACAATGGTTCCCAACTGTTGTTTTTTTTTAACCAATATTGTTAATGCAACCTTAAGGGTACTCTGGTCCTTAAGAAAATAGCAATCTTCTTGGAAAGAGAGAATTGGCCAGGCCAGCAGGACCTAAAGTTCTAGAGCCTGAGCCCAGCTTCCGCAGACATTGGCGCCCACTTGAGAGGAAGCAAGATTAAACCACCAGAGAGGCCTTATGCTTCTGGAAACAGACAAATGACACAGGGAGTCTAGGCCCTGGGAGATGTGCTTAGAGGCTACAGGAATGGCGGGCTTTGAAGAGTTGGGTCAAAAGTTCACCAGAGAGAAAAGTCCTACCTCAGAGACTTGCATGTGGATGCAGAGACCTGTGTGTGTGAGGCAGGATGCCGGGGGCTCTAAGGAGCTTGTCTAGTCAGGCAGAGGGCAGCTCCCGGCTTAACAGAAGGAGGAGAGGCTTCACCAGACAGCTCGTGCTTGAACTCCCACCCCACCACTTATTAGCCATGTGACCTAGGGGAAGTCGCGTATGAGGACTGTCAACCGGGTTTTCTCCTGGATTAAATGTGGGATAATAAAGGACCTTCTTCAGCTGAGCCCTGCTGGTGTGGTGGTTGTGTGAGGGACTGCAGCCCGCAGGGTTGATGGTTCAAATCCAGCAGCAGCTCTCCAGGAGCAAGGCTGGGCTTCCTACTCCCACCAGGGTAGTGATGCCACACACACACACACACACACACACACCACACAAAGGTACCTTCTTCATGGAGTTGCTGTGAGGATTTGATGCCAAAGAACAAAGAAAGTCTCTACATCCTAAGGTTCATGAACTGTTAGCTCTTATCCCTGCGGTGAGGCAGGCCTCTGCGTCACACACAAGTGGGCTGAGGAGCGTGGCTTGGAGGCCGTGAAAGGGCCGGGTCAGCTCAGAGAGTCTCATGATTCCATGGCCGTGAGTTATCGGAATTCTGGGAATTGACAACTCAGAGTTTCACACAGACGGATTTTTCGCTGATGATCTTAATTTGGGAGGAGGAAGAAGGAAGATGCTCAAAGCGGAGCTTGCGAGGTTGGTTTTCCTTGAGCTGCAGGTTGGCTGGGCCGCCAGGGAGGTGGTCCCCCTCACCAGAGCCCCCCTCAGAGCCAGCCACGGGGTCGAGAGAGCAGACAGCTCTCCTGGAATTGCTTCAAGTCTAGTGTGGGTTGGCTGGTCCAAAACAGCGTCACAGGATCCCTTGCTGTCGCACAGGGACACAGCCAGGGATCCATGGACGAGTTTAAGATGCACGTATTGCTTACCTTACTGCCTCCGGGGAGAGTCCGTCCTGTGATCAGGGCCGGCAGCCCCTTAACTTAATCGTGATGCTGGTGCGTTTTCCCCGAGGAGACTTGAACCACAGCCGTGTGCAGCCATTGCTGGATGCCTTCATGTGCTCACTCACGCCTTGAAAAGTTTCCCCAAGTAAAATAAAGTTGCTGAGATCATATAGTCTTCCCCCCTTGCCTCCTCCAATGAGTCCCTCCTCCCAGAATGCAGAGGGTCAGATGAGGATGAATCAAGAGAGGATGAATCAAGATCCAGGGGACCCAAATCCATCCAGAGGCACTCAAAGGGTCAGCGTGCATCCCATCAACGAAGAGCCACAACAAAGTGAAAAGGGAGCTCCTCGAAAATGCGAAGCAAAATAAACATTAAGTCACGGAAGAGTTAAAAGTGTCTTCTATCTGGATGGCTGACCTCTCCCTATCACATTACTCAGCGCTGAAAGATGGTTGAAGAATGTTTGCACTAGAATAAATATCTTGGTTCAAGGTTTACTTTTTGGTTAAAAAAAAAAAATTAGAGAGGAAAAGTTAGTTTGAAAGTCTTGTTTACCTTCTCTTTCCTCTTTCCCTCCACCCTCCTCCCCAGGCCTTTGAACTGAGTCACTCCAGGTTGGGGATCTTGTTACTATGTAGACTCAGTATATCTGGGGTGGAGCAGTGGCTCCTCAGCAGAACATGCTGTGAGAAGTCCCGATGCTTTCAAGCGACACAGAGCTGTGCCTAGGTGTCCAGGGTGTAGTGGGCAGGCCTGTGAATGGAGTGCTCACTCTGGAGGGTACATGGCTAACGAGGGTTTTTTACTTCAGAATTGCACTTTTAAATATGAGGGTTATTATTTTTAAAAAGACATAAAAGCGCATGTAAAATATGTTTTCTTGTATTTTCCCCCAATCATACCAAAAATTCTTCTTTCCTTTCCTTCCTTCCTTCCTTCCCTCTCTCTATCTCTCTTTCTCCCCTCCCTCCCCCCCCCCCGCACCTCTTATTTGAGATGGGTGTGGTCGCTCACTCTGTACCTCTCAGAACAAACCAGAAATAAAATATTTTGTCCTAAATGGCTTCTGAAATCTCTCTGTGGCCCCAGAATGACAGCCAACACATGTGAAGGGCTCTTTCTCAAGGGTAATTTAGAGGTAAATTGTTGTTATTCTTAGGTGCGTGGTTCTGACACATAGCAAAATAAGAACCTTGACAGTGTCGATCTTTTCTCCATTTATCATAGTGTTGTCTGTTGGTCTAGTCATTTTATCCCCTTTACATTGCGTTGTCATCCATACTGAAGGCTACAGTCCTTGATCTTCATCAGCAAGGGCTTCAGGTCCACCTTTTCCCAGCCAGCACAGTGATGCCATCTGCAGATCACAGGCTGTTAATAAGCCTCCCTCCAATCTGGACCCAGGTTCTTCTGCATATAATTTAGCATCTCAGATTATTTATTTCTTGGCTCAGCAAAGAGATTGAACAAGTATGGTGAGAAAGAGACGACATACTTTTCCCGATTCTAAACCAGGCTGCATTCCCGTGCCTTGTTTTAACTACTGCTCTGTGTTTAGGTTTTCCATGTGTACAGGAAATCATCTTGGAATTCCTCTTCTTTCCAATGTTATCCATCATATGTGATTAACTAGTCTAATGTATTTGTTGTGAATAAAATGCAAGCAAACACCTTTCAGGTCTTCTCTTCTTTTTTTTTTTTTTTTTTTTTTTTTTTTTTTGTTTTTGGGCATCACTGCCCTCAGGTGGTGGGAGTAGGAGGCCCAGCCTTTGCTCCATGGAGCTAGAATCAAACCTCCATCCCAGTGGGCCGCAGTCCCGCACACAACCACTACACCACCGGGGCTCAGCCCCAGGTCTTCTCTTCTTTCAGCCAAGAGTCATCTGACAGCAGCAGCGATGTCGCTCATCCAATGTCTTTTTCTGAATCTAGCTTGGATTTCTGGCAGCTTCCTGTCAAAATACTGTTATGACCATTGTTGAATGATCTTCAGCAAAAATGTACTTGCACATGACTTTAGTGATGCCCTACAATGATCTCTGCATCCTGTTGGGTCACCTTTCATTAACATGGGCACCAAGAAGGATCTCTTCAGTTGGTTGGCCAGATAATTGTCTCGCACATCTCTTGACATAAGACAAGTGAGTGCTTCCAGTGCAACTCCCACCTATTGAAATGTTTCAATTGATACCAATTCTTTTTAGTGCTGTAACTCTATATAGTCCATCCATTTTTTTTTTTTTGGCATCACTGCTCTCCGGTGGCGGGAGTAGGAGGCCCAGCCTCTGTCCCAGTGGGCCGCAGTCCCTCGCACAACCACTACGCCACCGGGGTTCAGCCCTAGTCCATCCATTTTCTTTTGGGGTTTTTTTTTTTGCATTGTTCAATATTTTTGATATTATAACTTTTCAGCTTGTTTTTTTCTTCCAGTAATTATTACTAACCCCAATTTATAGATGAGGAAGCTGAGTCCCAGAATGATTAAATGAGTTGCCTAAAGTCCCTTTGGTCAGATCTTGTGGTTCAGTTTTTGGCTCAGAAAATAATGGTCTCCACAACTATCCACCCTCATGTTCACTCCTCAGACACTTGTGGGCTTTCTCCTTCCTGTCTGACTTTGTCTGAAAGCTTTTCGGGGAGAGAAACATTGTCTAGTCCTGTATTTTTGAAGACTCCATAGTGCCTAGCTCATATATAGTAAAAGTTCTGTAAATATTGAAAAAACTGGTTTCTCAGCTGAGAAAACATAGAAGATGAAGGAATAAAATCATGTCTATAAAAAGATGGTAATGCTATGGGAAAATACTCGTGATAAGGTATTAAGCAGATGACTCGATCTGACCCCAACACACTGAGGCCAGGGCGTGCAGCAGAGCAGCAGGAGGAGCAGGGCATGGAGGTCCCAAGGGAATGCTAAGGATATACTTTGGGGACAGGATGTGGCACCATCTGAATGCGCCCATCTGAGGACATGTGCGTACATGGATGGTCACTTTTGAATGAGGTAACCAAAACTCTCCCTTTGCTAGAGTGCGTTTACAGTCACGGCCGTTAGTGGACAGTTGTGTCAGACAGGGTTCTCTAGAGAAACAAAACCAGGACACCAGTAATTCTCTTTATATATTTATATAGATAGGAGGATATATATATATATGATAAATAAATAGTTAACTAATCTATAAAGCAGTACAAATGGCTCGTGCAACTCACTTGCATGAGACAGCTAGCAGACCGGCAGTCCTTGAAGTCTAGAGGACTGCTGAGTAGTCCTCTGTAGAGCAATTCAGGCTATCTGGCCACAAACAGCAAACAACAAAGCAGGTCACCAACAGTCAGCCAGATGACAGAGTCCAACAGTCCCCAACTCAAGAGATGTATATTTCAGGAGCGTGGCGAAGCAGGGCTTGAAAGAACCTCAACTCACAGCTACACAGTCCACAATTAGGTGTCCCACGGGTAGTGTTGCTTGGAGGTCAAGGCACAGGACGAACAAGGCGGCTGGCTGGTCCGAAGATCCAAGAGCAAGAGAGCAAGGGTGGGACTCGATGAGCCCTTCCTATCTCCACCCTTCAATTCATCCCGTGTGTTCATTGGCCGTGCTGTCACAGCAGACCTACTTGTCTTCTGTGGCCCTGTTGGCATACCAAGCTTACCCATCACAACCGTCATTCACAGAGACAGAGGTTTCCAAGATGGAAGGGCTTCAGAGTTATGAGATCTGATCTCTGTTCTACAGCGATGAGAATCTGACACCGGCTTTGATTTAGGCTTACATAAACCAGGAAGGAAAAGAGAGTTGGGATCAGAAACAGAATTCTTTCCCCCCACCCCCCCTGCCACCCCTCACCTCCACCTGGGGCAAATCTGCCATCTGACTCCATTGTCCTGTGGCAGGACTTTGATGCATGGCTGTCAGGATGAACTCTGCTGCCACTAGCCCTGTTCAAGGGACTCGTTCTGTTCTGTCTCTCTGCTGGCGGAATCGCATCTCGGTGGTTGTGGGTATGAGTTCTTGCCATAAGTGATCTGTGTGTGATGAAGATGATTTTTGATTTGAAGGTGGTGGGACTGGGCGTCTAGTAACCAGGCCAACTGAGCCAACTATTTGCATGGCTGACCTGTCGAATTATGTGCTCTCCGCTCCTGCTACACCCATGCAACTGACAGAGTTGTCCTGGAGACCAAAATGACCAGTCTGAGACTTAAACAACCAGTGACCAACCAGAAACTGACCACTAATTTGTTCAAATGGTCAAGCTGCTTTGTATGTTTAGATCTGGCCTCAGAAGATAGCATTTTGTGGGTCCTGTGGATGACTTCAGGAGCCCTGGTGGCACACTTGGGCAAGCTTTGGACTGCGAACTGCAGTTTGAAAGTTCAAGCCCAGCAGCTGCTCTGGAGGAAAAATTGAGGCTATTGGCTCTTGTAAAGAGTTACCCTTGGGCTGAGCCCCGGTGGCATAGTAGTTGAGTGCGGGACTCTGGCCCATTGGCTTGACAGTTCAAATCCAGCAGCAGCTCTCCAGGAGCAAGGCTGGGTAGCTCCAATGACTCCCGGAGGCCAGTGATGCACCCAAACAAAACAAAAACAAAATGAAAAAAAAAGAAGAGTTACCCTTATGTATAGGGTTGGGGAGTCAGAATTGAACTACAGTAGTGGGTTTGGCTTTTTGTTCAATGACTTGAGGAACTCTGATGGTGCAGTGTCTTAAGCACCAGGATCAATGTTTTAGTTTCTTTCATTCTTCTTTCTGTACAAGGGGACTTCAAAAAGTTCATGGAATAAAAAAGAATGAAAAAAATGGAGCTTTCCCATGGATTTTTGGAAGCCACTTCATATAGGAAAACCGAAGAAGGAAAATAAACCATCCATCATTTTACTCTGAGTAATAAATTGTATTAATATAAATCTTTGTCCTTCCTACCTTTTATCCATATGTAGCTCCTGCTTGGGCTCCTGTTTTTTTTCTTCACATCATATTGGTAACTATGAGGAGCCATTAAAAACTATGTGCTTTCCGCTCAGGAGAGCCATTAAAAACTATGATTAGTCATGTCTGCACATTGTAACGGTGCACTCTCGTTATGTAATTATTTTTCTAAAATCAGGCTTTTAAGTCATTTCTATGTTTTTTTTTTGGGGGGTGGGCATCACTGCCCTCTGGTGGGAGTAGGAGGCCCAGCCTTGCTCCTGGAGAGCTGCTGCTGGATATGAACTGCCAACCCAGGGGGGCCGCAGTCCCACACACAACCACTACGCCACCGGGGCTCAGCCCTCGTCTCGTTTCCAAGTTTTACAGATATAAATATCGTGAGGAGGAGAGAGAGACAAGCCGATCTCGGTTGCTCCTGATCACAGCACAGCACATCACAAACAAGTGTCCATGTGGCAAAGCCAAACCTGAATCCAACCACGTGCTAGATTCCCAACTTCCAGTTTCTAGGAGCCAGGAGGACAGGTGACCATGTTAAGGCTCTGTGGGACTGCAGTTGCAAAACCCACGTTCTCTGGAACTCCACAGGACAGAGAACTCAGTCTTTGAAGTGGATGGGGAGGGAGGAGGCAAAGAGCTTTATGAGCCCTATTAACCAACTGCAATGTGTGAACGAGAAACCCTTTGTCCTGGAGTCAATTTTGACTCATGGGGATCTTATCAGACAGAGTAGAACCGCCCCCCAAAGAGTTTCCAAGACTGAAATCTTTATGGGAACAGTCTTCCAGATCTTTCTCCCATGGAGCAGCTGGTGGCTTCAAACCTCTCATCTTCCTGTTAGCAGCCAAGGGCTTCACCGCTGTTCCACCACGGCCCCTTGGATGAGCTATCTCTGGGTCCATATTCGAGCAGCATCCAGAAACAAGCCAACCTTTGCCAGGCAGGAATGCCGAAGCACGAACGTTAGAGATTTCGTAATATTAGAGAATTGGACGTTTTTTTTTTCCAGAGGTGAACATTGAATAATGGTTATGTTTTACAGAATAGATTCTTACCTTGGTTTGTGATGCAGACTACTATCTTTAAGTGTGAAAAAATGCATTGTGAATTTGCCTCAGGATAATGGGGGCGGGCGGGCTGGGGAGGAAGGGTGAAACTGTGAGGAATGTGAGGGGACTACAAAAATTTATCTTTTCATTCCACATGCCCCCTCCAATGTTTTGAAGCTGCCTATCTGGATCTAGCGTGTAGGTAGCTACAGACTGGCATGATAACGATTAGAGTTGAGTACCTAGGTACATGGAAATTAATCCCACTTTCTCTCTATTTTGGGCTGTGTTGTTTGACATTTTTCACAATGAAACGTTAGAAAAAAAGACAAAAAGGCAAGGAACTCTTCAGTCAAGTTTCCTTGGCAATGAATGGGGAACCGCGTTCATTTCTCTGCTTGGGGAGAGGGAGACAGGACATCAGAGTCAAGGTGATGTGTGCAATGAAAGCAAAATCTCTTCCACGTCCAAGGCCCTGGGAGTTCAGGTTCACAATGGGGAAGGATTTAGGCCAGACTGCAGAAACCCCTGGTGGTTTTGAGCAGACCCGCCCTGCCTCTCCATGCTGCCATGCCTCTGAGAGGTGGTAGGAAAGGGCTCTGGGCAAGGGGCCCTGCAGGTCCAGTGTGTGCTATGTCAAACTCAAAAGCAACTATAGAGTCCTCAGTTTGGGACTGAACATGTCCAGCTCTTCAGCCAGGAGCTGATATCACAGTGAAATTAGGGCGGGGCAGTAGGGTGGAGCTGAGGTGGATGGGTTAGGATGGGGTGGGTATAACTAAGGAGGCAGAGGCAGCAGAGAATTGCTTGAAAATACTAAAAATACTCTATACCTGATTCTGGGGGAACTTGTAGGGAGGGGTGAGGAGCAGTGAGCAAACAACGCTACAGACAGGGGAACAGCTAGGGAATTAAAATAAAAAACAAGGAGGACATAGAGATCCTCTATGGGATCCACATAGAGATCCTCTGTGGGAGCCACAGCAATCCAGCTCAGAGGAATTACTGAGAGTCAGAAGAAGGCACAATAGTGGGGCAGGAAGAAGGTAAAAGGAAACAGAGGAAAGATCTAGGAAGCAAAGCTATGAATAGTGTATAAACATAGGTTTGTGCTTAAGTAAATATAGTAATTTATAAAAATAGTTATTAGCCTGTGTACATATATTTATATGTACAACACATTGAGGAAGTGGATAGACTTTGGACTTCTGCTCCCTTCATGCAAGAGCACTTTGTTCTATGAACCTGGCATTTTATGATGCTCACCCTCCTGACAGACTGCTAAAGACAAAATGGGTGCATAAGCAAATGTGGTGAAGAAAGCTGATGGTGCCCGGCTATTAAAAGATACAGCATCTGAGGTCTTAAAGGTTTAATGTTAAACAAGCTGCCATCAAGCAGAGAGGTACAGCCCATAGGAAAGAAGCACACAAGCCTGTGGGAACATGAAGTGTGGACAGATAATGGGCACCAGAAGACCTCAAAGCAAAAAACACGAATTGTTGAGAATGAGGGAGTTGGAGCAGAGACCCCCCAAATCCATCTGCAGAAAATAGAACATCTTCTCATAGAAGGTTTCACACAGGGTGCAGCATAGCACCAATGAGACATACAACATTCCTCCGATTCTTTGAGGCTCCCTCACCCCTCACTTTCATAACCCCAGTCCTGCCTTTCAGTTCTAGCTAGTCCTGAGCATGTACCCTGGTACAGATAAGAACTCATGCACACAGAATCCAGGTTAGATAAGCCCCTCAGAAATGGCAGTAGCAATACCAGAAGTGTTGGAGGAAGGTGAGGGAAGGAAGGGAAGAAGGAGAAACTGATCACAGTGATTAGCATAACCCCACCCCCAACCCCACAACAGGGGAATAAACAACAGAAACATAGGTGAAGGGAGACAGTGGCCAGTGTAAGATATGAAAACAATAATAACTTATGATTTATCAAGGGGTCACAGGGTGGGAGGAGCAGGGAGGGGAAAAAGAGGAGCCAATACCAAGGGCTCAAATAGAAATTAAATGTTTAGAAAATGATGATGGCAGCATATGTCCAAATATGCTTGATGCAATGAATTTATGGAATGTTATAAGAGCTGTAAGAGCCTCCAATAAAATGATTTTTAAAAAAACCAACTCTATAACTAACGTTCACCAATCCCACGCCTACCCAAGCAGAAAATCCCATTTCTAATGAATCCCTTCGAGGTGTTTAAACCTCAGAGATGCCGATGACAGCTAGAGGTCAGGGAGCCTACAACTCTGCTTTGTGCTTTGAGGGGAAATAAGGGCCTTTCATCATTTTCATATGCAGAGACCTTCCTCTGGCTGGTCCCATCTGGGTTACCTTATCTCATCTGAAAATTATAGACATAAGTTCCTTATTTCCCTGAAAGTCAAGGCCTCTTCAGCAATAAAGCCAGGATTCTATGATTCATGCTGCACTGAAACTGTTGGCAAAAACAAGGCGCTCGGAATGGATGGAATGGAACGTTTCAACAAGCTGACGAGGCTCTGGGAGCACTCACTCATCTAGGCAGAAAAAGCTTAGGAAGACAGCTATCTGGCCAACCAACTGGGAAATATCCCCTATGTGTCCATTCCAAAGAAATGTGATCCAATAGCATGTGCACATTAGACAACAGTAGCATTGCTATCACAGGTAGGTACAATTTTGCTGAAGATCATGAAAAAGTGATCATTCCCTTGACAGAGAACTGCTGGAAATTCAAGCCCGCTTCACAGGAGTACTTGAAATGCAGCGTCTCATTGGTGATGCCAGTTAGTTCTGAGCTGAAAACCGAACATACCAGAAAGATATATGCTTGTGTTTTACTGACTACAGGAAGGCATTAGACTGTGCAGATCAAAACAAATGATGGACAACTTTGAGAAGGGAATTCCACACTCCCTTGTGCTCATGGGGAACCTGTGCATGGACCAAGAAGCCGTCTCCAGGACAGAAGAGGGGGGCTACTGTATGGCTTAAAATCAAGAGAGGTGTGACGCAGAGTGATATCTTTTCACCCTCCGTAGGCAAGCTCTATGCTGAGCAAATCATCCAAGAAGCTGGACCTTATGAAGAAGCCCATGGCCTCAATTTTGAGGGGAGGCTCATTAACAACCTGCAAGATGCAAATGACACAGCCTTGCTTCCTGAAACCGAGGAGGGCTTGAAGCACTGCCCAGTGAAAGATCAGCCTGCAGTCTGGATCGCGGCTCAGTGGAAAGAAAACAAAGATGCTGACCACTGGCCCGATCAGCAACTTCGTGACTAACAAACGAACACTGAGGCTGACAAGGATCTCGTTTTATTTGGATCCACAATTAATGCTCACGGAGGCAGTGGGCAAGAAATCCAAAGAGAAGACCGATCAATAATGTTCTCTAACATAAAAGGCTGACGCTGCATCCGAGGTGAACCAGGGACATATATAAACCATAGGTGCATCCAGAGGTTTGGACTCACACCTAGTTCTCGCCTCGACCTCAGAACAATCAGTTTCCCATGACATGGTCCTGGGGGATGCTCACCCTCATGAAGAAAGCACTGCTGGCAGACTGTTCACCTCACCCCGCTGGTTTGAAATCTAAAAGCGAAACACGATTTTAGCTATCAAAACTTAGACGACAGTCAAAATTAACAAGTCACAATAAATGATTATAATGTAAAAAAAGAGTACAAAAATAAAATGCTATGAAATTGATTACTGCATTTATCTTAGTATGATTGAACCGTTAAGCTATAGGATATATGAGGTATATGTCAATTAAAAAAAAAAGAGTCATATTCTCAGTTCTCGTCTGTCCTCTGGGGTCGCCGAGTCCATAGGAGTCAAGGGTGACACAACAGCAGTGAGTTCAAAGTTGATACAAGTTTTTATTTCAATTGTACACATTGTCTACTTCCCCTCCTTTATGCTCTTATGATTACAAATGAGATACTATTCTTGCCTACCTACAGAGATCTAAAACAGGAGGTCAAACTGATGGCCTGTGGGCCGAATGCGGCCCCCGAGGTAATTCTTGGTGACCCACGATGCTCTGAAATAAAATGAAAATAGAAAAAAGTGTTATGAAGAAAATAGCGCTAAGGGGAGTTGGCGGCAATTCCGTATACACGATGCCCTAGTTAACCCTTTAACTACTGAAGACGAGTGTACACGTACGTGGCCCAGCGCCTTTCCGGGGGGCCTGGGGACGTGTATACACGCGCTGACTCAGCTCCCGCGACGTTTGGAAGCGCTATCTGCCGCCCTCAGCGTCACGGGATGCTCAGATCCCCATAGCGAAGAGGTCGGAAAGAGCACTCGGGGTTGTGCTGTTATGAATGCTACCTAGTGGCCCCGCTAGTTAGAAGGAAGTCATTATAATGGTGCATCCACGTTTGTCAGCTGCCAACGTTTTGTGTTTTTCATTAGTTACTTTGCTATATTTTCTGGTGGAAAGTGAAAGCTAATAGGAGGACAGCGCTGGCAAGTTTTGGGTAAAAGAGAATAATTGTAGGTATATAAAAATACCTTAAATAAAAATAAATGTTTAAATAATAGCTATTATAGGGCTGAGCCCCGGCGGCGTAAGTGGTTGAGTGCGGGACTGCGGCCCACGGAGTTGGCGGTTCAAATCCAGAGGCGGCTCTCAGCGGCACTGGGTAGCGCCCACGACCACCAGAGGCAGTGATGTCCACACACACACGCACACACACACAAATAATTGCCATTATATAGTGTTGTTTTGGGTTTTTTTTGGCATCACTGCTCTCCGGTGGTGGGAGTAGGAGGCCCAGCCCCACTGCTGGAATCGAACCTCCATCCCAGTGGGCTGCAGTCCCGCGCACAACCACTACGCCACCGGGGCTCAGCCCTATTATGTAGTATTTTAATTATCCTATCCATATTCCTGAATCCTCACTTCAAAATATAAATTTAACAAAATTTGCAAATGGGATGTGTCCCATGTGACTCTTGCCTGTGGCATCAAATGGCCCTGTTTTAGTTAAATTTGACACCCCTGATCTAGAATTAGGGTTTTATACTGTCATCTTTAAAAGCAGATGGATGGGTAGCGCCCACGACCATCAGAGGCAGTGATGCTCACACACAAAAAAAGCAGATGGAGACAAAAAGACTTACAAACAATAATACAATTATGCGCCTTTACATATTTACTCACGTCTCAAACATGTACCAGTGCTCTTTATTTCTATACATGGATATGAGTTAATGTCTTGTCATTTTCATCTGTGCTTGCAGAAGTCTCACAAATCTTGTTTTTTAACTCTTGCTTTTAGCTTGTATTAGTCAATGGTAGTGTAACTATAAGATATTCTTTACAACGTAGTACAATTATATTACTACCATATCTCAGGGGTATAACCTATGTGGATTCTTAAAAAAGTTAGGTAATTATTTTGCTTGAATATTACTTGTGGGGTAGGTCTGTTAACAATAGAGTCTTTTAGTTTTTGTTTATCTGGGAATATTTTGGTGGAGCTGTGCGTTAGGGTTTGGGCTGCTGACTCTAAGGTCAGTAGTTCAAACACACCAGTCATTTCATGGGAGAAAGGTGAGGCTGTCTGCGTCCATAAACATTTAGAGTTTCAGAAACCTTATATAGGGTCTCTGAGTTGGAATCAACTTGATGGCAGAGGGAGTGTGCTATTTTGTGGGGAAGGAGAGTGTCTTAAGTTCTCTTTTGTGTTTGAAGGATATAGATTGGCTAGCTATGGAATTTGTGGTTATTTTGTTTTTTCTTCCACTTAGCACCTTGACCATACCATACCAGTGCCTTCTGGCATTCATAATATCTGATGATAAATGAGTTATTAATCCCTTGCTCATGATGAGTCTTTTCTCTTGGCATTTCCAAAATTCTTTTTGGATTTTTGCCTTTAGACAGTTTGACAACACTTTATTATCTAGGTGTCAATTTCCATTAGTGGTTCTACTTTGAATTTGTTGTGTTTATTATTAGCTATGTATAGTAATATTTCCCTCATGTAAGAAGTCTTCAGACATGATTTCCTCAAATATTCTTTCTGTCTTTTTTTCTTCTCTCATTCTTAGACTTTCAGGATGCCTGTCTCTGAGATTCTGTTTCTTCTTCTCAATGCTTCCCTCTCCCCAGCTTGTACCATTTCAATGAACTTATCATCAAGTTCACTGATTGTTTCTTCTGTCTGCTCATAACTGGTGCTGACTCCATCTTCTGAAACTTCCATTTCATTGACTTCATCCATCATTTCTATTTGATTCTTTTGTATCATTTCTCTCTCTTTATTGATAGTCTCTATTTGGTGAGGCATTGTGCTCATACTTTCCTTTACTTCTTTAGAACGGAATCGCCGTGGTTTCCTTGTGGTCTTTGAGTGCATTTAAAGTAGGTAATTTAAAGTCTTTGCCTAGTAAGTCCAATGTCTGTACAACTTTGGGGACAGTTTCTCTTGACTGTGTCTTTCCTCTGAATGGATCGTGCTTTCTTATTCCTTTGCAGTAGTTTTTATGGTGGAAAACTGGACATTTAAAAATACATAATGCAGCAGCTCTGGGAATTAGATTCTATCTTCTCCCCAGGGTTTGTTGTTGTCGCTGCTATGGAAAAAAAATGCTCTGAACATAGCACGGATCTTGGCCAAATTCCCTTCAAGCCAGAAACTTCTTTGGACGACTAGACAGTCAGACTTCCTGTACGTGGGTGTGGAACTCCTGTCAGCAGAGCTAATACGGATTGAGCATCTGCAGCATGTTCTGATCATGATGCTTCTCTAGGGCCCTCCATGCTGCTGAGACAAGGGGAGGGCCTGCCCCCACCCCTAAGGCCTTCTGCCTGTCCCCCCAAGAAGCCCTAGAGCATGTTGTGTGTCCAGATGTTACACTCAGTGGTCCTGATGCAGCTTTGTCCACGCGTGCCAGCCCAGGTCTGCAGCGGTCTCAGGAGATCACGCTGGGCGTGTGGGCAGCCAATAACCATCTCCTTCTCTCAGAGGGTCACTATCAGGCAAAGTAAGGTGAATGGCCTAGTCTGTTTCCAGCTGGAGGGATCAGTGCCCCGGTTTGCTGATAATTAACCAGAGGGCTTGGGAGGTGTGTGCAGAGTAGACAGGACGAGACTGCAGGGACCGTGAAGGGTGCAGGCCAGAAATGAGGGGGTGGAGCAGGCAGCGAGGGGACTGGAGCTTTCCCAGAGGCTAAAACAGCAGGCACGGCCCCAGGAACCTCCCTTTCTTCTTCCGTGTTGGGGCTGGGGTGAGCAGCAGACAGAGACAGACAGACAGACAGAGAGAGGGTTCTCTCGGAGGTACTCCCAGCCCAAGGCCAAACTTCAGGGTCCTTCCGAGAGGAAAAAGGAGCAGGAAGCCGAAACCCTGGAGAGCTTCCAAGTCCACCAGCCTGTCAGGTACTGTGAATGTGTCCGTTACAGTACCAGCTAAGGTGGGTTTAAAAAATGCAAACTAGAAAGGCCAAAGAAGAATCGATGCATCTGCACGATAGTGCTGGTGAAGAACGTTGACAGTACGGCAGACTGCTACGAGAACACACAGATCTGCCTTGGAACGAGCGCAGCCAGACTGCTCCTTAAACACAGGGAGCATTGCTTCACTCCTTCGGACATGATCTCAGGAGACGCCAGCCCCTGGAGAAGGACCTCAGACTTGGTAAAGGGGGCGGGGTGGGGCGGCAGAACAGAAGGAGGCCCTCGATGAGACGGACGGACCTGGTGGCTGCATCAAGAAACTCCTATCTCAGAATGATGACGGCACAGGACTGGGAGATGTTTTGTTCTAGGGGTTGCTGTGAGTAGACCAGATGGCCCCTCACAAGAGTGTAGGAGTGGTTAAAACATCGCGCGTTCTACGCAGGCGCTGCCACTTACCGGCTACCAAGATTCTGGGCAAGTCATTTTATTTCTCTCACCCCTACTTCCTACCTCTAGAAAAGAGGTCTCAGTGCCAACCTCACAGGACTACAGAGAGTGGTAGCAACTCTTGTCGGCTGCACTGGATCAGCAGGAGGAAGAGAGCAGGCCTCTGCCGATGACCCGCCATGACATCCTCTACCCTAACCCTCCTGAGGACCTGGCAGGCCCTGCATCTCTGGGCAGACCCTTCCGTAGACGCTCGCCCGGTTCCCGTGCCTTCCTGCCTGCCCTCACACTGCGTGATGATGTGCTTGTTGACGGGATTGCCTGGCCAGCATCTGCCTGTCTCCCCGCCGACTCCCTTGCTCACCACGTATGCTCCCTGTCCAGCAGTGGGGATGAATGGACGAATGGACGAGAGCGAGCTCACTAGCTGCACACACACCAAGAGAGATCACACGGTAGAGGGGGTCGGTGAGTAGGTGTGAAGAACCTCAGAGCAAGGACAGGCCAGTGGGCCGGAGCTGTTGTGGAAGGCTTCTGGGAGGGGGACGAGAGAGAGATGGGACCCTAGGAAGGAAGGGACTCCTGAGACCGTCTGGCCCAGCCCTCCTCCAGGAATTCACCCAACACCTCCCCTGGCCCACCAACCACAGTCATCCGAGTCCATCATCTCTCCCTACTCATAGCCACCCGGTCCTTGAGCTGAGTCAGTGCAGACTATGAAGGAGGCCAGCGGGCTCAGCCTGTGGCCTTTCCTGTGGTCTCAGCCCACAGCCTCAGGAGCGAGCCGCTTGCCGTGGGTCATTTCAGGTGGGTGCGGTCCACCTTCCCCGCTCAGCAATTCCAGGATGCAAGGCGGCTGGCCGGTCCCTCTTCCCAGAGGGCAAACGTGCTACTCAGACAGGGGGGCCTTTGTTGGGGCTGCCCAAGGAACAGGCTCTTTCCCACAATGCTGCCTAAGAGCTGAGCTGAGCCTCAGGCTGCCTGGCCCCTGCACACCCCTTAAGGGTTCTAGCACTCCTTCTTCCTGGCCTTAAGGAAACCCCTGCCTAGACTCCAAGCCCCATCAGCCTCTTGCCTACCGTGGTCAGTTGTCTGCACGAGGTTAACCTCAGGCTTCTTCCTGGTTGCCTCTGATTCATTTTCCTGCCTCTGGCCGGATCATGGTTTGGGGTTTGGCTGAGCCCTTTTGACAGCAGCCCCGAAGCCAGTGTTTCCGGTCCTGCCTGCCATCTGCATCCCCAGTTCTCTAGGCTACCCTACCTTCTGCTCTCCTACCGCTCCCGCCCTGGCCAGAAGGCGTGCACCTACTCAGTGTTCAAATCCCAAGCTCCTTGGAGAGTGCACCGACCAGCTGGCGTGGCAACATTCACAGTGTCCACTTTATTAGGGGGACAGCTCTTTGGACTCTGGAAGGCACTTTGGGGTTTGTCACCTCATTTGAATGTCAGACCAGGTAGACCGGGCTTATACTCTAAATTGAGACTCCCCCCCCCCCACCCCTCACTCCCGATCACATAGGCAGTAAGAGACCCAGGCTAAGGACCCGAGGGCATCTCACCCTGGAGCCTGAGCACCCATTTCCTGCTGACCTGGCATTTCCCAAGCAGCCTCAGAGCACCCAGGGAAAGGCCCACAGAGAGTCACTGGGCTTTTGCACACATCCTGAACCTTTTAGGCCCTGAGCCGGAAAGGTGGGCGAGAAGTAGAGGTTTTGTTTCTTTTTCTGCCCCTCCTGGTTTGAAGCTTTGAAATACACATCCCATCCGCAGCCACCAGGTTGATTTAAAAACCCGGCCCCGTCCCCAGCCGAAAGTATGGTAGCTACATCATTTTGAGGCTCCCTAGGTGAGTCGGCCATGGAAGACCACGGAGGCAGGCCTAGGTGGGGCTCGGCCCTCCAGGCTCTTACGGTGGGGAGGCCCCTCTGCCTACACGCTCATCCAGGTTGATGTCCGCGTCTGGGCATGCAGTCTGGAGGTTCTTCCCAAGACCCTCTGCCCCTGGCAGGGTCCATCCCAGGTCAGGTTCCTGGCATGTCCAGTAGGAGGGTTGGGCTCTAAGGCTGCTCGCATAGCCTTCTGGGTCTCTTCGTCTCTCTGCTGACCCGAGACCCCAGCCCCAGCCCCATCTGATCCCTGGGCATAGGGTTCACTCACTGCAGAGCCCTGCAAGGAGCAAGGAGGGAGGATGTTCCAGTTCCCTCTGCCTTGGAGCAGAGCTCAGTGGTCAAGGCGCCTGGTCTGTACTTACAGGCCCTTCTGGCCTTTGGACAGAGCCCAACCGGCCATTTTCCCAGGCTGGGCTGGAGCAGGGGCTGGTGGCCAGGCCTGTGGTTTGGCTGATTATTGCCTGTTTCCCTATTAAGCAAATATGCAGATGAATGTGTTTGGGGCAGTTAGCAAGAATAGCCTGAAACCTGGGAGGGAACTCTCCTGATTCACATATCTTGGAAAGTGCTTTCTGAGCTGGGGCTCACATGGCAGCTGCAGCCCACCCACCCACTACCCGACCTCCCTCCACCCCCCAAACAGCTTCCCCCATGACTCACACACGGCAGCTTATGCACTTCTTTTATTATTAAATATATAAGCAGCTTCCTATTTTTAAATAGATATTTAAATGACTTTATATAAAATAATTCACCACTTCCAAGTATAAAAACGAAACCTCACAGTGCGTGAGCCAATGTCCCCTCTCTGCGTCCTCGGAGAGGGGCTCCTGTCAGGCAGTAGGGGGACACCCAGAGGTGGCTCTGGGGCCCGCCCCCGCGCCTGCCGGTGTCAACAAGCACCCACCAAGAGCTCCTACAATGGGTTGGACTTGCCTTGCTGACTTTTTAAAAATACTGTACGTTTAAGGGGGTGAGGAGGGGGTGCGGTAATGCCTTTTTTTTTCCTGTTTGTGTGTGTTTTTAACTCCCTTTCTTCCATATTTCCATTTTTAAATTCATACTTTCTAGTATCAAATAGAGAGTTTGCTCGAAGAAGAGTTAAGTCCTCAGTGCCCTTCCCCCTCTTTGTTGGCATCGTCTCGGGGGGAGGGGGTTGGGGTGGGCCCGGAGTCAGCGCACCCCCTTTGTCAGAGCAGAGTTTTCAGCACAGGACCCAGGGCACAGCAGCATAAAGGGGCCAAGAGCCCACAGGCAGCCCTGGCCCCACTGTCCAGGGGGGTCCCCCGGCCGCAGAGGGCCTCAGGGGCCAGGGCTGAAAGCAGGTGCCTCGGCCCCTCTCCCACCCTGGCTCACCTGGTCAGAGACAGGATGGTCTGGGGCCTGGGAGGAAACGTGGAGGTGCTGACTGCCTATTGGGGGGTGGGGGTGTGCAGAAAAAGGAAGTGTGGCAAAGGAAGGGGCCCTGGGTGCCAATGCAGGTGGGGCTGGGTGCAGTCCAGTCCTGGGCACCCAGCAGAGAAGACCCAGCCCACACGGTTCCAGGTGACAGTGGTGGCAGCCGTCAAACAGTGGCTAGAGGAGGAGGCCAGGGGACGGCGGTCAGGCTGAGGGCCAGGGGCCAAGAAGCAGCCCGAGCTCCCCCTGAAGCCCCTTTCTCTGCTCTCCCTCTCTCTGGCCCATGAGTCACTTCCCTCTTGGGGACTTCAAAGTGCAAGATGCAGCAACTTGGGGAACAACGGGCAGCCTAAGGACCAGCTAGGGCTACTCCCCTCCCCCTTTTCCCTGGAGTGTCAGGGCCCCATGGGAAGGCCAGGTCTTCAGGCTTCCTCTGTTGACAGGCGGATGAGGCCAGCTCAGGTGCCCGGTTGGGAAGCTGGGAGAGGCTGGCGGGTGGGAGGATGGATGGATGGACGGACGGACGGATGGACGGCTGTTCACCTGGGCGGGGCGGCCCAGGCAGGCTGTACAGCAGGCAGGTTCAGTGTTCACAGTGCAATGGCTTCCTTCATGAGGGGTGGCTTCCCCAGGGCCCCCTGGGTGCTCCAGCAAGGACTGGAAGGAAGGGGGCTGGGGGAACCGAGGCCACGCTCAGGAGCAGGCCAAGCAGGTCCCCAGGGCAGGGCCGGTCTCCCTTCTCCACCCAGCAACCAGGGAGGGCACTTAGGTGAGGGAAGGGTGTAGAATCTTCTGGGCTGTTGGCGGTGCAGACCTGCAGCAGGCCCAGCGGCCTCTTCCCGTCATCCGGGCTGCACGCGCTTTCCTGGAACCCCAGCCGACGCTGTCCCGCCCTGCCAATCCCATGCTCCTCTAAGTGGGAACGTGTCCTGGCTTGCTTTTGGCACCAGGCGGGTCCTCTGGGCACAAGGGCTCTGCCAGTTCCTCAGCCCCTGGTGTGCTCTCCCACGTCTATGGGCCTGGGTCCCTGACCCGGGTGTTGGCTTCGAGGGGCGAATGGGGCCAGCCGGTGCAGCCCCTGGGGGCTGAAGGTCCTGAGCCAGGCTTGATAGCCTTCTTCAAGCAGATAGGAGCCTCCAGGGCCCATAATAAATATTGGCAGCTTTGGGGGCAGCTCGCCTCCCCTCCCCCACTACCCCAGCCCTTTTGCAGTCAGTTGACGGTCAGAGGTTGAAGGCGGCGGGGTCCCAGCCTGGCTGTTCTGGTCCGGTCCTGGCAGGCAGGAGCGCTTGTACTGGGCAGGCCACCATCCCAGGAGAACGGCTGGCGAGGGCTGGTGGTGAACACCCCATTACTTCTCCTCCTACGGAGAGGCTGTCCTGTGCGCCCAGCTGTAGGAAGAGAGAGGGGGGAGGGAGGGAAGGGGAGAGAGATAGAGATAGAGATAGAGATAGAGAGAGAGAGAGAGAGAGAGAGAGAGAGAGAGAGAGAGAAGAGGCCCGTCAGCTAAGTGGAAGTGGACGAGGGTCGCTGAGGACATGGGTGGGAGAGGCAGGGCGGCGTTCCTGTGGGCTGTGGCAGGGAGGGCTTCCTCCGTCCTGTCCCGTGCCTTCCCAGCCACCTCAGACACCACAGAGGGGCCAGGCAGCCTTTCCTGGACACAGCCCAAGCCTCTGGTCAGACGGGCCTCACCTCCTACCTCCTCCTGAGGGAACCAGGGACCACAGGGGGAGGCAATGGGGTTGGTGGAGGATTGAGCAGTAGGGTAGGGGTGGGAGTGGGGGCATTCATTGCTCAGGGGCCTGGCAGGGATGAAAGGGGACACTTGAATGTCCTTACAGCTGCTCGGCAGGCAGGCCACCTCGAGGGCCGTGGTACAGGACATCAGGGGGGCAAGTGTGAGGGGCTTTTCACCCTCGCCTCCAGTCTGCTCATCAGATCTGAGCGTCCTCACAGAACTGAAGGCCAGAGTGGACAAATCTAGAGACAGTGGGGGAACTGGGAAACTCCCACCATGCCATTAGGCACGCTAACCCCTGAGCAATCCAGCTGCTTCCTGGATGGGCTCTGGCCTCCCCCATCATCCATGGGAGTCAAGGCCCTGCCCTCTCCCCTCCAACGCCCCCACCCCCACCCCCTGTCCCGTGGCCTAGCATCCCCGGGACGCTTTGTACTCAGAGCAGAAATCCCCTGGACTCCCGCCAACAGTTTGACTTGAACCCTGTGTGGCGCCTCCCACCCTCCCGTCCACAGACCCTGCGGGCAAAGCCTGGGGTGGGCACGGAGGGAAGATGGGACCTCGGCCTCTGGCTCCCAGCCCATTCCCATGCTCTGGAGAGAGCCAGAAACTGGACACGAGCCATGCTGGGTACAGCCAGGCCACAGGCCCTCCTGGGCGCAGGAGGGAAGGAGGGACGGGGGTGGGGGTGGGGGTGAGGGTGAGCTGAGGGGGGGGGCCTTGTGTGTGAGTTTTCTTTGTGAGGCTCCTTCTCCTCTGTCCATCTCTGCCTCTAGCCCCCCTGTTTCTGTCTCGAGCTCCCTATCTGCCTCTAGTCCTCCTCCCTGTCTCTGCCTCTCTCTCAGGAGCGGAGAGTCTGGGGAATGACCCTGAGTATCCCAGCCAGGGGCAACTGCAGGACAAGATCAACGTGATCTTGGTGGGACCACCTGAAGAGGTAAAAGAGGAGGGCTGAGGGCAGGCAGGAGAGGAGGCCGAGACCAACAGGAGACAACCAGTAGACAACAAGACATCCCAGGTGCCTCTCCCAGCTCCCAGCTAGTCTGGGGCCTGGCAGATCCAGCCTTTCCACAAAGTTGTTCCTAGGATGCCAGCATATAGTCTCTCTGTTTTTTCTAAGTAGCCCTCCCTTCCCCCACCTCCCACCCCCCACACACCGGGAGCATTTGTCAGATCCCCTCAGCCTCCAGGAGTGTCTTAGACCTGTCGCTGTGCACCTTAGAAGTCCCTGAGCACTTGCTTGGATTTGGTACAGGATATGATTGGCAACGTAAACGAGCCATCCCAGTGACCCAGCCAGCCAGCAAATCAGTCAGGTAGTCAAGACAGTCAATTAGCCAATCAGACCACTAATCGATTAGCCATTTGCCTTAAAAGTACAAGAATACTGTCCCGATTAAGAAAGCTCAAAGTCTCACTGTCCTGGAAGCTGGTCAGATAATAGTCAATAAGCTAATTGGGTAGCCAGTCAGCTGGGCAGTCAGTCAGAGTCACTTAGCTGGTTAATCATTAGACAAAAGGTCGATGGGCTAGAGGCAGCTGACCACGGCTAGTCTGTGTGTCCCCCATCAGTCCAGTCCACATTTATTGAGTTGTTGGCAAGTGTAAAGTAGCCTTGTCTGTACTAGAACCCGGGACAGAAGAAAATGCAAAAACAAAGTCAACATATTCCCTGCTCCCAAGGAGCTTACAGCCTAGGTAGATTGCAGACGGTACATAGACATAGCAGCTAAAACATAAGGACTGACAACAACGTTCAAATTAGTGCAAAAACCTTCTAGTATTCATGGAGCACAGAGCAGGAGGGGTAGGGAATGAAGGGGACCACCCGAGGACATGGGCCCCCCGAAAGTCTTCTCATAGGCTGAGATATGCCAGGGAGTAGGGGGGGGGCAGTCATAAGAAGAAGGGCCGACGAGTCTTTACCAACATCGTGGGCAAAGACACTGGGAGACCCTCTTTAATGCCTGGGGACCCTGGTTGGGGCTAGGATTTCCCCAGGCCTGGATGAGGGGCAGAAACAATAGGGTGTGTTAGCAAGGCTGAATATCAAGTCCTGCAGTTCGGTTAAAAAAAAAAAAAAAAACTTGTCCACATATAAGGTCCAGCTTGCATGGAGGTGGATGGGGACCGGGACTGGGAGTTTTAAGAGGCCACCACATGACAACAGAGTGCTGAGATCTTAGTGCGGAGAGAGGTCTGCACGGGGAGAAGAATACGGTCCCGATCAAGGAGGGTTACGGTCTCACTGTACTCTGAGCTGGTCACACAACATCTGGAGGACTGTGTCCAGGGCTGGGCGCCACATTTTCAGAGGGACATTGACAAACGAGTGTGTCCAAAGGGGTCTGAAAACCACATCATATAAGGAATGTTTGAGGGACTCGACCACAGGGCGCTCAGAAAACCCTGCAAGGGGCTGTGACTGACTTGAAATACACGAGGCTCTCAGAAGGGGGGGATGAGGGGTGGGGTGGGGGCAGGGGAGTCCTTGGGACCTTTTCTCTACATGCACCGGACGGAGATGGCCCGGGCTTGGCTGCCCGAAATCGGGAGTGTGTGACCGCCAACTGGCCGAGTGGTGGGATGCTGAGCGCACTGACCTCTGAGAACCCAGCCAAGCCCGAGCGCGGTTCTGAGGCCCCATGAGTAAAGGATCGGGAGGTGGCAAGGGCCTTGGCTCTGAGAGAACAGCCGGATGGATGGGGGAGCAAACAAGAGCGGGAAGCGTGGGGGGAAGAGGGCAGCTGCGTTGGGGGCTTGGAAGCCATGCTGGGTTTGAAGCGGCCAGCCACCCAGCGCTTGTGAAGAGTCCTCGGCAGCACAGAGAGCTTCCAAGGGAGAGGGCTTGGGGTTCCCTGAGCCCCGGAAGGGGGTGGCAAGACAGCAGCCTGCACGCAGCAGAGATGTAGGGGGGAGGTCTCAGATGAAGGAGACTGGAGTCATAGGAAAGACCTGCGGGCCGGTCTGGAGAGGGTGGGCCTGACCAGGTGGTGGATGAGAAAGGGAGCTGAGGGGATGGGGGTGGGTGGTGTGCGAGTGTCTGGGGCTCAGGGGAACCTGAAAAAGGGGTCGAGTGGACTCAAAACCAGCATCTTACCTTAGCATCCCTCTATACTGGTAGCTCCATCTGCTTGTCCTCATCTTGGGTCAGGGGGCTGCGGACAGACACGGAGCTGGTATGAGACTTCAGCAGGATCAGGGAGGAAGGGCCTCCTAAGAACCCCTCAGGTGCCTTCTGCCCGTTCTCCCGCACCCGTGGGTGTGTGAATCCCCCTCAAGTTGGGCTGTGTGAGGCCAGAAAGAAGCCGGGAGAAAGTCCAGATATCTGAACTGAGGCCTCTCCTCCCACACCCCATTCCCTCTGCACCTCTAATTCCTCAATTTAAGTGGGAAAAGCTGCCCCCCCCCTCCATGCAGACAGACAGGGAGAACCAGGCTCCCAGGTCTCCCAGGCCCGCCTCTCAGGCCCCTCACCTGCCCTCGGGCTGCTCCAGGGGGAGATCTGCTGCCGGGAGCTCTCGATGGCTCTGGAGGGAGAAAAGCCGGCTCCTGAGGTCTGGGAGACCCAGGGGAGGCGAGGGCCCCTTCCACAGCCAGCGTAGCCCAGACAAGTGGCAAGAGGCTCCCCTCCTGTCCCTGACTACCCGGGGGGCCAAGAGAGAGCCAGGCTACCTCCCCGCTGGCAAGCACCAGGCACTCATGGATCTTCATGCTCGGACACACACACACACACACACACACAAACACACACACACACACACACACACACCTTTTCCTCCACCTCTGGACCCATTCTTTTCTGCTGACCCCCAAGTCATCGGAGTCTACAGCAGCCTTGAAGAGACCCTCACCCCCCCCCACCTCCCAATGCTGCACTCAGTCAGCCCCCTCTTTCTGTGCCTATAGGATGGGGGGGCTATTCTTCCACCCTGCCCCCACAACTCTTCTCCCTCTGCAGGCTCCTCTTCTTACCCTCCGCCTCCACCTGTAAAACAGGAGGCCTCCGACGGCCAGCAAGACCAGGATGATGCTGGACACCAGCAGGTGGAAGACAAAGCCAGGGAGCTGGGGGTCGGCGGAGGGTGCCACATGCTGCCTCTCATGGCCTGCATCAGTCAAAGGGACGGGGTTAAAGCGGGCCTGGGGCCTGGCTGCCCCCTCACTCGCTTGTCCTCCTTCCAGCTCCACGGGGCTCCTGCGATCCCTGGTGCTCCGCTTGCCCTCCAGTTCCCTGAGAGGCAGCAGGTTGCCCCCCGAGTGGCTTCTGGGGAGGCTTGGCTGAGCAGAGAGTGTGGAAAGGCTGCCGAGGCCTTGTGGGTGCAGCACTGGTGTCCTGGGGGAGCCCAGCGTCTGAGGGTCTCTGGGCAGGGCCAGTGGCCTGCCTGTCTTCTCAGGTGTGTGAGTCCAGGCCTGACCCATGGGCAGGGCAGGGTCTTCACTGGGCAAAGGGGGGCCAGTGACGTCTGCCAGCTCCTGGGCCTCAGCTATGGTGGCTGGTGGAGAAGATGCCAAGAGGTGTTCGCTGGGCCCGGTGCTCTCTGCTTGGATGCTGCCCTCTCCCAGCCTGGAGGTGGTGGGTTCGGCTCCTTGAGGGGCAGGACTCTCATTAGCCTCTCCAGAGGACTCTTCCGGGGCCCAGTTGGTGGCCAACAGAGGATCGAGGACGCCATCCATCCCAGGGCTGGACCCCCCTGCAGAGGCGTGGGGTGGAGGTGAGCTGGCCGGGGGGCTGTCCTCAATGCCTGGAGTTTCTGGACTCCCCAAACTCTGGCAGGTGCTCCTGGGGGGTCGTTGCTTGGCACTGCTGGAGTCCACTGCCTGAAGGGCCTGCTCGCTGGGCAAGGAGGAGCTGCCCTCTGCCCCCTTGGAGTCCGCCCAGCTCAAGGCAGCCATGGGGGCCACGGTGGGGGCGAGGGGCTGGTGAGGGGAGGCTGAGGCCAGATCACTGCTAGGGGAGGCTTTGGGGTATAGGCAGTTGCAATCAGGCTTGGTCGCCACATCTGAAAGAACCACAGAGAGAGAGAGAGAGGGAGAGAGAGAGACGGGAGGAGATAGAGTCACCAGCATCTAGCACAGCTTTCCTAGAGGGGCCGAGGAAATGGGGGCCTGGCCTGGGGGTCCCCACGCTCTCTAACTCGGTCTTGGGGCCGAGGAGAGAACTACAGGATGGAGTGGATGCACAAGACCCTGCCTGGGGCAGGAGGGAGTGAGGGGTCTCAGGGGTCAAGCACTTGGTACACAGCCTGGGGGTCAGGGTCAGGGAAGACGAGAGAACCAACAGCCCATGGTCGAGTTCCGGCCAGCCAGATGTCATGCCAGGGTGCCAGGGGCCAGAATGTCACACTCGAGAAGGGCCCTCCAGGACTCACACAGACGCTCTCCAGCCCAGACACCATGCGGGACGGAAAGCAGAGTTTCATGCACAGCCAGGGACCGCACAGCCACAGGCAAGAACCCACTGGAGCTAGAACGCAGCCGTGGCTTGAGGCCTTGGTACGGAAGCAACGTGTTGGGACTTGGGCACTGGCAGGTGGCCGGACCTCGGGGGAGCTGTAGGGGGACAGGTGTGGCACAGGACGCAGAGACGAGGACACGCAGGACACACAGGTATGCAGCCGGGCCAGCACTGGGAGCGTTTGAATGTTGCTCAGACTTCAACTCCTGCCTGTGTCCCTTGAGGGGACACACTCCAGGCATCCTGGGGACCTTCGGAGCCAGGCTATCCTGGGGATGCACAGTCGGACTGCCGGGTGTGGGCCCTGGCCCCCCACATCGGGTCTCCGACCTCTCCACCGGGCCCTCCACGCAGTGAGCCAGACGGCGCTCGTGGGAAAAAGCCTCCCGGACAGGCTTCTCAGAGAGGGGCCATGCCCCTCCCTGATCTCTCAGCCAGCAGTGTCATCCTTCTTGGTGCCTTGGCATGCAGACACATGTGGGTGTGCATGCACACACATGCCAGCGGAGACATGTGCCCAGGAAGACCCAGGGGTACGTGAAGCCACATATGTACATGACACAAGCACGCCTACACACACAGGAGCACGAGCAGCAGCACGAGCAGCCCCTTCCCCGTTCGCCAGCCCCGCCCCGGCCCCTGCGGGCCCCGCCCCATCCCGCCCCCGCCCTGTCAGGTCATTGGCTGGCCCCTTGGACTTACCTTGGCCGGAGCACTTGGCAAAGCTGTCCTTGCAGTCCTTGCTGAACACTTTGCCATTGTTTTGAAGGAGCTGCTTTGTTTCATTAAAGACATTCTTGATCTTCTCCAGCAACTGGAGGGGCGTCTCGTTGAAGGTGCGCACGCAGGCCTGCAAAGATTGCGGCAGAGAGGCCCTGTGCTCAGTGCTCAGTGGGACCTCGGCCCCACCTCGGCGTCCCTCTGCCAAACTCTCGCATCGGGCCTCCTTCCTGGCCAGAGGGCTTGGCTGCCGCAGCCGCCGGCCCTGGGACACACAGTTGCAGTGCACTGCGCGTGCGCCTAGGCACGTGGGGGCGTGGCAGGGAGTCGCCCAGGAGCGAGCGTGGGGAGGAGGTCCCTGGAGGAGCCCTGGTGGGGGCGGGGGCCCATCAGGGTCACTTGCACAGCCCCCCAGTGTGAGGCGGCTGAGGGCTCTGAGGGTGCGTAGTCAGTGGACTGAGCAGTCCCCGACTCTCGGGATCATGTTCCCTTGGATCTGGCTGCAGAGCGGGAGTGACTGGGGCGTCAGGTGAGCGGTGGAGTGTGGAGAGAGCTGCCAGGGTGGAGGGCACAGACTGCAGAGGCCCCGAGGCAGGGTGGAGCCCGCAGGGCTGAAGGCTGTGCCAGTCAACAGCACCGCTGCCTACGGGGAGTGTGTGAGAGCCCAGTTTTGAAAACGATGATGGCAACATATGTGCTTGACGCAATGGATGCAGAGCTATGAAAGCCCCAATGCAAAAAAAAAAAAAGGAACGCCCCACCTTATCCCTATCCACTGCCCTCAAGTGGATTCTGACCCACGGCGATCCCATGAGACGGTGAATCTTGCCACCAGCCTGGTCTCTCTCCTGCAGAACAGCCAGAGGGTTTGAACTGCTGGCGCTGCAGTCAGCACCCCGGTGCCTTCCCCAGAGCGGTCAGGGCTCCTTAATCTTATCCACAGAGGGAAGAAGAAGACAGCAAAGCAAGGAATTGGGAGAGCGAACGGACACACAGACCCTGGGGGGCTGCAGAGACGGCCGCCACCCTTGGATGTTAGAGAGTTGCACCTCTGATGTGCAAAGGGACATTGGCCCTTCTCTGGCTCTGTGCCACCTGGGCGTCCCCATCCACGGAAGCCCTGAGCTGCTTTCCCCACCCCTCTCAGACTCTCGTACCAGACCCTGCTCCACCTGGCTCCCGCTGTTCTTCTTGTTAGGGCCGCTGAGTTGGTTCTGACCCACAAGAAAAGGAAACGCATCCTCACATGTGTTCCTCTGCCTGATCCATGGTGTCAACCCCTGTCCTTGAGGCCCCCCTCTTCTTCGCTATCCCTCCACTTTACCAAACAAAACAGATGCCCCTCTCTGGGGCGTGGTCTCTCCTTGACAACGCGTCCAAACTATGCGCTTGCCTCTCTGGAGCACGCTGGCCAAATTTCTTCCAAGAGAGCTCAGTCTGTCCTTTCGGCTGTCCATGGTACTTTCAACACGGACCCTTACATGCCCGCATTCCTGGGGGCTCAGGCCTGGGCCTGCCTCTCCTCTCACACATGCTGGTCACTCCAGGGCTCCCCAGTAACAAGGAGTTCCTGAAACGGAGCCACGCCAGGCAAGAGCTATGGGCCCCACTACACTGTGATGTCTTTAAGCCTGTAGCTGTACCACCCACCTCCCCCTCCTCACCGCCCACTCCGGCCTGTGTGTAAAACAGAAAGAAAATGAGCCGTGGGTGGCCAACTCCACCTCATGGCCACTCCACGGGCATCGGAGGAGAACGAGGCTCTGCCGGGCTTTCAATGGCTGGTGTGTTAGAGCTGGGTCTCCAGACCCTTCTTCTGCGCACCACGGGAGTGCAATGAATGCTAACTAGACACAAGGCTGAGTGAATGAGTGAGTGAGCACCATCCCAGGGACCGGCAGAACAAAGAATCTGGTTGGGGCCTATTTCCTCATCTGTAAAATCTAAATAAAGCCTTCCTGCCAGCCACTCCCCTGAAGTTGTTGTAGGAAAGAAGTCCATCGGCTCCCTCTCTTTCTCTCTCCTCTCTTCACAAACCTCTGCACAGAGCAAACGGGACCCTGCGGTCCAAAGTGCCCCCTGCTCTGTGACAGCAGTGAGAGACCTCCAGAGCCGGGGTCTCCTCAGCTCCCAGAGAGTCCACGCTCTTGGACTTCGCCCCTCACCATCCAGTGTCAGCCCAAGCGGGGTCTGAAAGTCACTTTTCCACATCGGTCCAGTGGGGTTATTTGGCAGATGCATGTTCCTGGTTGCCCTCTCAGACCCTGTGATTCAGACCCTCATGGGAGTGGCCTGGGAGCCTGCATTGCAAGCAAGTTCCCGAAGCGATCCCTAGCTACGACCCTCAAAATCGGAGAGCCACACACAGAATAGCTTGCCTTCAACAAGGCAAGGTTTCCCGAGTCTGTTTCCGCCCCCCCTTCTCCCCGCCCCCCTTCCTCTATGGCATTGTCTTTGCTTCTTCTCTGTTCACTCTGGTCTGACCCTGGCCTCCAGCGGCCAGACCTACTGGAGAGTTTTCAGCTCTTATCAGGCTGGGTTTCTCAACACTATTTGATAAAGCTGATAAAGCTACTTCCTCTATCTTGAAATGGGTCCAGTAATTCCCCACGCTCCCCTTGGTTTTCCTCCCACCTGTGGGCTGCCCCTCTTCTGCCTGACTCTAAATGCTTGGGCACCTCTGGGCTCAGCCTGCGCCTTCTTCTCTTCTCCCAGCAGGCAAAGCGGTACAGTCCCAAGGCTTCCTAGATGACTCCGATGCTGCTGATCCTTCAATCTTTGTCTGTCTGTCCTCTCCCCTATCATTTCTACTTCTCTATAGCTCAAGACATCATGCTTGACAAAGTAGCAGGGCCGTGAAAATGATGACAGACACAGCGGCTCAAACATAAGAACGATCGTGCTGATGGCGGTGTTTGGGTCACTTGTACACAGGGTCTCTCTGAGTCAGAGCGGACTCGACAGCACAGAACAACAACAAGATGTCTATCCAGTGGCCTGCTCAAACTCTCTCTGTGGCCACTTCACAAACACCTCAAGATCAGTGCGCCCGAACGGAGATCCTGCTTTTGCCCCAGACCCGCTCCACCATCTCGTCCACCCCATAACGGCAACAGTGAAACATGCCGCAGCTCAAGACCATGTCCCTGGCCCTTTCCCTCAGCTCCTCCCAGCAGCCGCGTGGACGAAGTCTCCTGGAGCCTCTGCCTCCAAACGCGGTGAGAACACATCCACCCGCCACCGCCTTCACCGCACCACCTGGCCCAAGCCAGCTGTCTCTCTGCCTTTATTTGCCCCCCCTACGGCCCGTCCTCCGCTCAGCCACCAGGAGGCCTTATGATATCAGAGTCAGGTCAGGCCATACGTCTGCTCTCAGTGGTTTCCTGTGTAGGTGCCACATCCTTAAGTCCCCAAGGAGATGGCTTCTGCCTCCTCTGTCCTTTCCTTTCCTTGTCCCACGTCCAGCCTGCTCACTGCCCATGGGATCTTGAGGCGTGCATGTCCTTGTCCTCCAGAAGGTTGTGCCTCCTGTCCCCTGTGCTGGGACCCCTGTGTGTGTCCCCGTGGCTTGGGACCTCTGACTCAGCTTTGGCTCTCAAACAAGCCTTTCCTCACTCAGAGCCTGCTCCTTCCCCATTCCTGTCCCAGTCCAACAAGAGGACCCCCCTAGCCCCCATTTCTTTCTCTCATGCCCACTGTCCACTAACTTGTCCACTTCAGGCCGTGGTCACCCTGGCTTATTCTTATCCAACACCACTGTCACCATCCTACCCTCCACAGAGTTGACTGACACACGTTGCTACCTATCTCACGACTCCCCACAACACCTCCAAATCCGAGTTCCATAAGTGTCATGGTTTTTTTTTTTATCTGTTTTCATCACAACCGCTTCCTAGTGCCCAGATCAATGCCTGCTCTACAGTAGGCCCTCAACAGCTAGTTGCTTTTAAATGAATAACATCGTGTTTGTAATTATATCTATCTGTGACATTGTTTCATGGTGGCTAGCCTTATGTGAAGGAGACAGTGGTGGTGCTGTGGGTTAGGCCTTGGTGCTATGGGTTATGCAAGGTTGGCAGTGCAAACCCACTCACTGCTCCTTGAGAGAAAGATGAGGCTCTCTGTTCCTCTAAAGATTTGCAGTCTTAGCAATCCTCTGTCAGGTCTTAAGCACTTGGAGTGCCCTCGGTGACAGTGGCTGAGTTTGGCTTTTAGAACCTCCTGCGATCAGAAGCTGTATGAGGACAGGAACCATGGATTTCTTGTTCACAATGACACAGTCAAAGCCAAGACTGCATCTCCTGAATACTGAGCCCTCAGTAGAGGTTTCTGGGATTGAGGAATGAAGGCCAGAATGAGTGAATGATGCCAGGAAACGAGGTAAGGGAATACACGCAGTGCTTATGGGCACAACGCCAGTGAAGGCCAAGGTCAGGTGCCTAGGGTAGGTCCTTGGGCAGTGAGTGGTCCCCACCTCTGCTTGTGCTCCCCAAAGGCACTCTCTGCCTTTACTCAGAGCAGGCCAGGACTTTCCTACCTTATCTTGCTCTTCGTGATCTGTGGTGAAGCAGCGCTTCAGCCTCAGAGAAAGTTCTTGGAGCTGCACAGTGGCATTGGCATTGGGGGTGTTGTCTTTGAAACGCAAGGTGTCCTCCATGATGTCTTGCACCAGGAAAAAGGCCTTCTTGAGGAAGCACACGGGGTCATCCTGGGGAAAGAGAGAGAGACAATATAAGTCATATGATCTGACTGTGCACCCTGGGGAGGTGGGCTCTGTGCTGACTAGCCCCCCTCACACACCCCTGCCTCACATTCCCAGGGCTGCAACCTCCCCTCTGGGGTTGGGGCACCATGCTGTCCTCAGCTGCTCTGCCAGGCTCACTCGGCGGGGGAGGAGGGGTGTCTGCCACTCCCGGGAGTGGGGCATTCATCGGAATAGAGGAACCCAAGGAGGGCCAGTTCTGGAGACCCCGTCTGTCTCTTTCCCTCTCTCTTCTGCCCTCCTTCCCTCTCAGGATGGCTTTACCGAAGTCCTGCCCCCTGAATTCCTCTAGCTCTCCGGCGCAGAGAGGCTCCAGAGACTACGTCCTGGTGCAGAGAAGCAGCTCAGTATTTCACGCACCCATTCACTCCCCACTGGTGCCTTTAGCCGCATGAACTGGATGGCCCATGGGGCAGGTGCTAGAGATAGCGTTCAGGCGGAGCCTTTGTCTGCAAAGAGACCACCATCTCTTCAAGGAGACAGAGCAAACCACTCATCGTGGCTGGCCGTGGACACGTGTGCCGCCGAGGTGGGCCTGTGGAAACGCAGGTGAGTGTGACCCCGGGGTAGCATGGGGAAGCCGTGGGAGCAGCTGAACGGGTTTGAACAGAGACTTGGAGGCAGGAAGTTGGTGAGGGATGGGGGACAAAGGGTGAGCAGGTTGGGAGGTGGGGATGGGCATTCATAAATGTCTGGCTAAGCAGCCTGTGTTTTCTCTTGCCTCGACACGGGCGGGCTGTCTACATGTTTGGGGGAAAGAAGTGAAGGCCACGGAAAGCTCCTCTGAGGGGTGGCATGCATGTGCCACTGGAAGCAGGCAGCCAGCTCTGAGGCTTCTGAAATTGCCCACACACTACCAGGTGAGCAGTGTCACGTGTGGGTGGGTCTAGAGGACAGAGGGCATGCCCTTGAGAGAAGCGAGTGACTTGGAAGTATAGGTTTGCCTGAGGCCCTAGAACCCGCGTCCAGCACCATCGGCTCACTCCGAGGGCGACAGACAGGCAAGCTGCTGTGCCACATCATGCTCTCTGCAGTATGAAACTAGAAACGGGCCCAGGAAGCCCTTGATGTGTGATGTGTGAGAAAAGAGAAGCAGGGACCCTGGTGCGCCACACCGAGCACTTCACCTACCCCCACCCTGCCCAGTTCTAGGCCTTTCTACCATGTTCTCGAATCCGCATGCACTCAGCTTACATAAGCTATCACGTGGAACTCACCAACTGGTCACGGTCTACAAACTCGAAGGCGATTTGGCAGGACGTCTGCATCTGACTGTCAATCTGTAAGAGAGAGCAGGCCGGTGGGGTCAGGGTGGCTGAGGTGTCCCCAGCCTGCTTCCGAACAAGGATTAGAGTTTGGGGCCGGTGGTGGATTAAGGCTGCAAAGTCTTTACTTCTCTCCCCCACACCTGGAAAGACAGAGCCGAGGCAGGGGGAGGGCTGGAGAAGAACAAGACATTTCCTTCCCCCACCTCCCGTGCCGGCTTTTTCTCAGGACGAATTACCCAAGTGTATTCAGAACAAGATCTTGCTCTGCGGAAGTAGTGAGATCCCTGTCATGATAGGCATTCAAGCAGAGGAGGGGATCAGCTCTGGGGATTCAGGAGCTACAGGGTCTGGTGCTTGGTGCTCTCCAGCCGCCCCACCCCCCACCCCAAACCCCGAGCAGTAACCTTTGGTTGTAAACGCAGAGAAAGCTGTGGCTGCTGGTATAGGGAGTGCAGGGTGGGAAGGCCGCGTGGGGGTCGAGCTGGCCTCAGCCCATGCTGCCCCACCCTGCTGGCCGGCCAGGCTGAGCAGGCTAGCAGCGGGGACATCCAATTGACTCCGCCTGGCTGGACCGTGCTTGGAAAGACTCCGTGAGCCCAAGTAGGATGGGTTATCAACCCCTTCGTGGCCTGGATGAGCCAGCCATTGCAGCCCTGGGGCGTGGACAGGGCAAGGGCCAAGAGGTGGAGAGCTAGGCGCTTGCTTCCCCCCTAGATCTGGCCCAGGGGCCAGCGCCTGACCCGCAGCACGGCTGGTATCCCAGGCCCGGGGCTGGAGGACACACCGGGTGCCACGCTGAGGGACAGCAGGCCTCCGAGTGCTTCTCAGAATTCGTGGATGATCTTCCTGGGCAGCTGTGACCAAAGGTCACTGGCTAAAAGGTCACCCCGGAAGGTAGGGAGGGTTTCAGAAGGGAGGGAGCACCGACAGAGCTGGGTGGGAGCAACAGGTACGATGATGCGGCCTGATTTCTCCATCATCATCCGTGGCACTGGCAGCACCTCTCTTTGACCCTGCTCCCTGCCTCAGTTTTACCAAGGGAGAAAGGGGAAGGAGGTACGACGGGGCTCTCTCACCAGGTGCTGCAAGATCGTCAGGTGGCCGTTGGTAATCATGTCTTTGCAGTAGTCTGGCACCTTCTCGGGAACACTCCTGCTCACCACGAGGCCGGCCAACAGCAGCCAGGGGCCCAGCCATGCCTGGGGCAGAGAAGGCGTCATTTCTTCCCAGCTCACCCCAGCACCCCCAGTCCCCAGTCAGGGCTTCCAGGCTCCGTGGAAGGCAGAAAAACAAAGACCTCAACCCTGTCATCATACACACTTTGCTCCTCCCTCTAGCCAGCCGTGACCCTTGGATTTCCTAACAGCCACGGCACAACCTTGCAAACCACCCAAATGTCCCCTCCTCCTCCTCCAAGCTGTCCTGATTCTCTGGGCCAAGCCTGACCACACTGAACTTCTGATGGCAATGTGGGTGGTGCCCCCTCCCCCGCCCCAGTCCAACTCCCTTGGCACAGGAAAATCCTTAAGGACAGGACTGGCATCTGCTGGTCATTCTGTCCCTGTGACAGCAAACACCAAGTCGGGCACCTTCCAAGAAGCCCCCTCCTCTCAGGACCATGTCCATGCACCGACCTCCAGACTGCCCACCGAAGATCTTCTCCCTGGGCCCACTCCTTCCTCCCTGCTAGTTTCACACAGACCTGGCTGTGCCTGGGGTCAAACGGTGGCCCAGACACAGTTCCCTGGGGATCCTGCCCTTGCCAGAGACCTCTTAGAACCCTGGGTGTGAGTTTTAAGGAGATCCAGAGAATGATGACAGGTTCCAAGGCCGGTGCTTACCCAGTCTTGCCAGGAGCCTGCCTCTCAGAGCCCCAGCAAGCTCTGTCTGTATCCAGCCTGTTCAGTTCTTACCATAGTGGGGGCATTTTTCTGACAGCTCACCCCCCCTTTCAGCACCCTCCTGACCCTGTCGCTGCTCACAGCCAGAGTGAGGGGCCTCGTTCCTGACCCTTTGCCATGCCCTCCACCTCCACCTCCACCCCCCTCCTCCTGAGGGCCCTATCCCTGGGCCTCGGCGCTCCCTTTCTGCGGATGGAGGCTGCCGGGCTCCAGGATTTTTCCTTCCCCAGGTTCAGGCCGCTGTGCATGCCCCCAGATTCAGGGAACTGCTGGGAGGGTGGGGTGAGAGCTGGCACCTTCCTGGCCTCTGGGATCTGGGCTCAGTCCCAGTAATCCAGACAATGAGACAAATAAACAGCACATTGGACAAACTCAGGGAAGCTATGCAACAGCCTACAACAACATGCTGATTTACATACAATGAGAAGCCCAAGTGTACGCAGACTCCAGCCCTTGAGGAGGTGCCTCTTTGGCTGCAGACCCAGGAAGGGAGCAAGAAGAAGAGGCCTCTGGAGCCTGGAAGGATGGACAGCAGTTGGAGACAGAGAGAAAGAAGACAAGGGCTGCAGGGCAGGAGCGCCTATGGCCCAGGCTATTCAACACAGGATTCCAGCAGGTCCTGCAGGGCCTGAGGAAGGGAAAGGTGGAGGGGGGCGGGGCGGGGTGCTTCTGCAGGGGTCTCGAGGTTCTGCTAAGCGGGTGAGGAGGCTGTCCTGAGTGGGAGTGACTACCCAGGTCAAGTGCTTCAGGTCCAGGGCCCATTGCAGGAAACTGGGTCATGCCAAAGGTATGCCTCTGTCCTAAACTCGCTGCCATGGAGCCTCCGAGGCCCCAGCGTAAAGGGGCTGGGATGTTGAGGAAGACCACCCTCACAGCCACTGCAAGATACTGGCAACTGAGGCTGGCCAAGGAAGGTTAGTGTGGAAGCCGCGGGGCTGCAGACTTTGGGAGAGATTTCAGGCAAGCGTTCAAAGAGCACTCAGTCTCCCCACGGCAGGCTGATGATCGGGTGGGGGGGGGGGACCGGGCAGGGGGAGCTGACCCTGATCCTGGAGTCTGGTTCTGCCTCGGAGGAAGACCTGCCTAGTCACCCAAAGGGTAAGGCACTCACTTGCATCTGGCTGAGCTGGCTGCTCCCCCTCCTACTCACCAGCCTCTGTCTCTGTGGGGCAGCGTCAGGACCCTGTCCCTGCTGCTGGCTGAGAAGGATGCTGGGAGGTGGCAGGCCAGCCTGGAGCCAGTCAGCACCATCCACAGGTCTCTGGAGAGACTGGCATGGCTGCGTCCAGACCGTGCCCGCCCTAAGCCAGCAGCTCCCATTGCACTGCTCCTCTGGGCGTCAGCTCAGCCTTCCTTGTGCGGCTCAACCTCCTCAGTCTTGCCTGGTCCCTTGCCCATCCCCTCACCCTGCCCCCTTTCCTGTCTCAGCCTCATCTCCTCTCTCTCCGTCGGACTCTGCCTCCCCCGTGGCTCTGCTCAGTCCTTCCCTCTCCCTCCATCTGCAACCCCCTCCCCCATCTCCAAACATTTTTCTGCTCCCTGCCTGCCAGGTTCCGCCTCCCATCCACTCCACAGCTCCTCGGAAGCAGACCCTCTGGAGGCCACTTACTGTTCATTAACAGTGTCACACGCACCTTCAGGGAGCTGCCTGCTTGCGGCCCTGCACCCCTATAATTCAGCCCTGAGCTGCCCTGCCTCTGTCCCTACCTCTGCAGCACCAAACCTTCCTTCCACTTCCCTCCGCGGGTCCTCTCCACCTCCCTCCAAATGACATTTGCAAGCAAAAGTTCCCGGACTGGCGCCTCCAAAGCCAGGAGGTCAAGTCAGCTCCACGGCGGCCCTGGTTCCCCCAACGCAGGCTCGGGGACGGCCTCACAGGTTGCCTGGGGCTGGGACAAGTAGTGGCTTGCCTGCCTCCTTCCCTCTGCCAGCAGGTTGCTGGACCGGGCACCGTCGGAACCGGTGGTCCCCGAACTTCCCCACAGCTCTCCGGGATCTAGAAGCCTGCGTGTGGCGGGGGCGAAGGTGCCCGGTGGGGATGGCACGAGACCCACACCGGCCGCACAGCCACGCCGGTCCCTTAGCAGTAGCCCGGTCAAAAGGTGGAGAGGCCAGTGGAGGCAGGGGGTCCCTGGCTCCCAGAGCCTCTGCCGCGCCAGGGGAGCCCTCTCTGCTGCCTTTCTGGTTATTCGGTGGCCGTGCAACGGGGCGAGCCGTCAGCCCCGGGGCCGAGAAGCACCGCATCCCCCGGCGCAGCTGCAGGGCCGACCCCGCGCAGAGCGCCCGGGCCTCCGGGGCAGCTCCGCGCGCAAAGGCGGGAAGGCAGCCGCAGCCCTCCGGCGCGGCGGGAAAGCCTCGGGCGGCCGGAGGGTCCGTGGCGAAGGGCCCGCGTCTTTCTCTCCCGCCCCGGGCCCCGGGCCGCGGGCCGCCACCGCCGCGGCTTACCGTGGGAGGGCAGCGCCCGGCAGCGCCGCGCGCGGTCATACGGGCAGCGGGGTCCCAGCCGGGCGCGTCGGCCGCGCCTGCTCGCTCTCGCCGCTGCTGGAATCCGCGCGGGGCCGGGGCCGGGCCGGGCCGGGCCGGGCCGGGGCCGCGCCGCTGTGCGGGGATGCCGGGTGCCGGGAGCGGCGGCCAGAGAGCGCCGAGGCAAACTTTCACTTTCCCCGGGCGAGCTTCACTGGCCAGCTCCTCGGCACAGCCTTTTAAGCGGGCTGAACATGTGGTTTATGGGAAATCACCCTGGACATGCGCCAAACATACACACACACACACACACACACACACACACACACACACACTCACACACTCGCGCGCGCACACACACACGCGCGCGCGCGCGCGCATGCACTGACACAGACACACGCTCGTCGGCCCGCTGAGCGGCCTCTCGCCCTCCCCTCCCCCAGCCCGCCCTCCGTCTGGTCGTCCCGCCGCCCGGCTCGGTCGCCCTCGCCTTTCTTCGCCGCAGGAACGCGGGCTCCGCCGCCTCCCCGCCCTGCGTCCGCGCGCCTCGCCCGGCCTCGGAGAGAGCCTGGCGGTCCTCGCTGGTCCTCGCCCAGCAGATGTGACGCTGCCACTCTTTCTCTTATTTGTCCTGGGGGACTTTCCCCTCTAGGCCCGAAAATTCCCAGTTCCGAGCAGGAAATGAGCCGTGAGCGCGGGGACCGGCGCTGGGAGAGAAGGGCCGGCCCTGGGGCCTTTCGGGACTGCGCGCTGCAGCCCCTCGGGAGGGAGCCTGAGTCAGCAGGTTTGCCTGCAGCCCCCTTCTCGGCTAGCCGGACCCCGGGGGCAGTCCCTGCCTCTGGTCCCCAGGCCTGGTGAGAGGGGACAGGCAGAGATGCCAACCTGGCCGGCAGGGGAGGGAATGTGTCCCGAGACACTCTGTTCTCCATGCCAGAAGACACTGGACACTTGACCTGGGGCTGATGTAAACGCTGGCTGGGACCGAGGTGCCCAGGCCCCACCCCACCACCCCGTTTCCCCATGCTTTGGGGAACGCATCTGGAGAGATGTTGAACCACATTTTATGTGTGCACTCGCGAGAGAACAAATCTAAACGGAAACTAATTAAGATGTGCCTGCTAATTACCATGCCAACCGCGCAGGACCTTGTCCACTCTTGGGGTCATTGTGATGCAAAGTGTTTCCATGTCTTCAGCGAGGCTGCCCATCCCCATTCCCATCCCCTGGGAAATGCCAGGGAGCTACGAAAGGCTGGTAGGGAAATTCCATTTCCCCTCCCCACCCCCAACAGCCTGTATATAATTGGAATTATATATGCATGTGTGTGTGTTTCCATATACAGCATCTCTTGCTCCACAGACCCTTTGCCCCAGGGATTCCAAAGGGTTCATTTATTTCCCTTGGACCCTTTGCAAAGGACTTACATAAGTATCTCTGGGCTCAGTACATCTGTGGGGGTAAAAAGGTATGTCCTCCTTCTTGGCGGAGACTGGAGCCCAAATGAGCCAATTCATTCATAGGGCCAGGCTGGCTCAAGAGACCTCATGGCTGGTGGGTTGAACATCGGACAGCTAACTGCTAGTTGTTGCTGCTTCCTGATTGAAATTGCCCCTCATCTTCCTGGACTTCCTCCGTAGAGCCTTGGTCCCTTTTCCTGTGCTCACAGTAGACTTGGTTCTATTAGTCCATCAGTGGCTTGTCATTCATTCATTCATTCTTCACATTGTTTTTAAAAATATCTTTAAGGGGCTGAGCCCCGGTGGCATAAGTGGTTAAGTGTGGGACTGCCGCCCGAGGCCTTGGCGGTTCAAATCCAGCGGCAGCTCTCAGGAGCAGCGTTGGGTAGCTCCCACGACCACCAGAGGGCAGTGATGCCCCCCCAAATAGCTTTAAGGTGGCCCTGAGAAGGTAGCACACCAATGATGAAGGGGATGGTGGCTTTTGTCCACCCCCATCCTGCTCCGAGACACCCTCCAGGCTGGCACCGGTATTTCCTTAGCTCTGAGTGGTGTTTAATGCCTCATTGAGCCCAGAAAAGAGTTGAATTATAAAAAGCCATTAGAGAATAATGTATTCATGGGACAAATGTGCACCAAGTACCTACTATGTGCCAGACACTGAACTGGCCACCAAGGAAAGCATGGTGGGCCTGCAGCTGTGGTCCCTGTTGAGCAGGCAGAAGCCAAGCGTGTGCAGGCAGCCCACATTTCTCCTCCCCCTCCACCCCCCATCACGGTGTTTAACTCTCAGGAAGAGAAGGCAGAGGCGGAGGAAGCAGGCTGAGCACTCACTTCCCCCAGGAACTTTTTTAAAGAAGTGGTCCCTGTCCGATAAGGATTGAAGATAACATGTTGACACAGACACCACTGCTCTTGAGACTGGTGAAATATTAGAGGAAGCAATGCAAGAACAATAAAATGCTAGGCTTCGTGAGAGTCCAAATTCTTCTCCCGTGGGCCAGGGCAAGCTAGGGAGAGCTTAGAGAAGTTGTCTAAATTGTTGAAAATATAACCAGCCAGGATCTGGAATGTCAACCCCTGCCTAACATCCAATAAAAAGTTGAAAAACGAATCCTCCTGCTCCCTCTCTCCCCAACCCCGCCCCTCTCCACGTTCACTGTTAGAATCTGGCCCTGGCGGTGGAAGAGGGACGTCATGCCGCCATATCCGAGGCTTGGGTCCTTGTTTTCCCAATGGTGAGATTCTGTATGGACCCTGGTGTGACCTCTGACTCCACGACTTTTAAGCAGTCTGATCTACAAAGTCCAAATCCTTTCAGCCGTGGTGTTCTCACCTGTGCAGTGGAGATGTTCACCTATCATTCTCAGGAGGGTCTTGTAAAGATGGACTGAGACATTGCCCATGAAGGAGCACAGTGGCTGAAAGTGGACAGTGTTCAATTATTATCGTGTCCACTTGCAAGAGTCTTAAGCACAAAGGACACAATGGCAAAGCAAATTTGGGAGTCCTGATGACCGATTTAAGTTTCAACTCTGTTCCTCGCTTGCTGTGTGACTTGGGACAAACCCCTTAATTTTTCCAAGCTTCTCTCTCTCTCTCCCCATACATACAATGGCAACAATAAGCTCTTCACCAGGGAATGGCCAGCTGGGAACAGGTACTGAGTTACAGAAGAACTTGTTGGAGTCTTGGGCTGTGGGATGCTGGGAGATGGAGCTGGAGCCACGGAGGGAGGTGTGAGACTTTTAATGATGATGACACCATCATGTACTGCAGCTTCCAAATCAGTTGTCTTAAGAGAAGATACTCTGAATAGGCTTGACCCCAGACCAGCTTTGTCACTGGACACGCGAAAATCCAGGCGAGGGGAACCTGGCGTCTGCCTGCATCCTTAAGCAGCTTGTTTCTGCACTGGGTTTGATGCTCCTGCTTCCTGCCTCTGCCTGTCTGGTTGGGAGACTGTAGCTGGGCATTTCTGGACTGGATCTTGGGGTCATTTCTATATGACTCCTTGGATTCTCATTCCCTTGTAAGATAGTGTGTGCCTTTCTCTGGGCAAGGCGTGAGAGAAGCATGGAGCTAGATGCTAGATGCTTTTCCACCCCATAGTACCTCAGAGAAGATATCAAGCCCCCTCCCAACCTGCAAAGTGTACCCATGTAGGGTCTGGTGTTGTAAGTGGGGGGGGAGGGGGCGGCAGGAGGGTGAGGGTGCAAGGGTTGAAGGGAGAAGATTCTGGGCTTTCCTTTCTCCCCCATCAGACTAGCCACTGTCCTCTGCTGACTACTGGTGGAGTCACGTCCGGAGCGGAGCCCTGGGGGAGGCTGAGAGGAATTTGGAACAATCCGTGATTTGAGGTTTCAATGATTTCCCAATGTAGCATCATCAAGAAGGCAGCATTCAGCCGACCCTGGAAGAGGGCAGAGGGAATAGAGGAGGGACCCTGCCTGCCAGAGGAATGAACCAGGGTGGGAGGAGAGGAACTGAAAAGAGAGAATGGAGATGGATGGCAGGAAGTGGGAGGCAAGCTTCTTTGCCAGTTGTTGAAATGTCATTTCCTTGACATTATTTGGCAGGCAGTTTCCCCTAGAGATCATTTCGAGGGAATCATCTTCCAGCATAAAGGGTTTACTTACTCACTCTCTTTCTCTCTCTCTCTCTCTCTCTCTCTCTCTCTCTCTCTCTCTCTCTCTGAGGTGGGTTGAGTTGTGTTCTCCTAAAAATATGTATTTTATTTATTTTTAAAAAAATTTTTTTTGGGGGGCATCACTGCTCTCAGTGGTGGGAGTAGGAGGCCCAGCCCCACTGCTGGAATTGAACCTCCATCCCAGTGGGCCGCAGTCCCGCGCACAACCACTACGCCACCGAGGCTCAGCCAAAAATATGTACTTTAAGTCCTAAACCCTATACCTATGGGTGTCATCGTACTTGGGGATAATGTCTTCTCGGTTATGTCCATAAGGGCAATATCAGTGTAAGGCCTGTTTAAAACGTTTTGGTTTTGAAGCATAAAAGAGCAAGTTAGGCAAGGCCAAAGGGGGAAAGGAGAGCAAATCACTCCCTAGCCACTACAGGGAGGGAAAGGGAATGTACGATGTGGAAGGGGGCGAAATTAGGTACTGCAAGGGTCACCAAAATGGCAGCAAAGGTCACTGTGACACGCACAGCCCTGCAGCTGCCGCACTAACAAATGATCTCTACAGGTAGATGGATAGACAGACATGCAACCTGAACAGAGGGCGAATGGAAAATCACCCAGAAGTCTCTAGGAGAGAACGTCATGGAAAAACTCTGCTATCTTTTAATTCTATTTACCATGACGATTTTGAAGTCCTTTGGTATACAGGCTTGACACAGGATGGTTCCACATCTGGACGGGAGTCCTGGGGCAGAGTGGTTAGGTGCTGGGTTGCTGACCACAAAGTCAGTACTTGGAAACCACAGGAGAAAGATGAGGCTATCCATTCTTGAAAAGCGTTACAGTCTCTTTGGGGCTGTAACAGGAGAAGGCATCAGGTTGTCTGGACAGTAGAACCAAGAACATGGATATCAAGCCAAATCATATAATTTATATGCACAATATGAATGACAAAATTAAAAAGGAAGATTTGAAGGGGTCCTTAAATGCTCTGTTTTCTCAGTTTGGACCTTTATTTATTTGATGTGAGGGGGCAGTGCATTTGGAGTTCATTCCAGACTGTTCATTCAGACTGTTCATCAAGCTTTCTAGTGAGAGGTTCTGAAAAGATTGGGTAGCAGTGTGTGACAAAAACGGCCTGATGTGTGGTTGACGGTGGACTAGTTTTGCCACCATGACAATGCACCCGCTCACACAGTCATCTCAGTGCATCAGTTTTGTCAGAAAACAGCACGCCTCTCTTGCCCCATGCACCTGACTCACCTGACCTCAGTCTGTGCAACTTCTTTTTGTTTCTGAGAATGAAGAGGGACACAAAAGGGCAGTGTTTTGATGATGTAGAAGAGGTGAAGAAAGAAGAAGAACAAAAGAGGGAAGTGCTCTCAGCCATCCAAACAGATGACTTTGAAGGAATGGTTTCAAGAACGAACTCGTGGATGTGACAAAGGTCGTAAGTGTAATGGAGAGTACCTTGAAGACAATCAGGTTGTTTTGTTAAAAAATTTAAATACACGACTTAAAAAGATTTGGGGGGGACATCCTCTCTTATTTGTATTCCCACCCAAATAAATAAGAGCGACAGTCTCGGAAACCCCCGGGGACAGTTCCACCCTGTCCAGGGGGGTCCCTGCAAGTCAGAGTCCGCTCAATGGCAAAGGCTGTGGTTTGGAGTTCTCTGTATGTGTTGCAAACATTGGAAGCTGTGGTCACACACGGGGGCAAAGTCCTGCCCACCTCTGAGCCATAACCAAACACTTTGAAGGGATGAGCCACTGGCTCGGGGCCTTGGGACCATCCTCTCGGAGGACATCAGGGCAAGCAGCACAATGTAGTCTGGAAAGACAATCTCCTACACCAGAACCTGGTGAGGAACCCTTGGAGCTCCCAGTGCAGAAGCTCAGATCTGAGAACAGGCACGCACAGGGTATTACTCAAGGCAGAGAACACTTTAAGGAACCGTGGCAGTTTAGGGTTTTGCCCTTACCATCACCTCCTCTCTGGCCTGGGGGTGTGGGGAGGTGTAAAGGTAGGTAAAGGAGAGAGAAAGGGCCTCTCCTCATCCCCCAAGGAACAACCCTTTCCAAGCCTGAGTCATGCCTGGATGGGCAAGGAGATGTTTTGCATCAGAGAAAACAGTTTGAGAATAAACTGAATTAAAAAAAAATTAAATACCTGAAAAACAAAGCCATTTCTTAATGCCTGAGAGGCCCGTGTGGCTCCTGAGCCGTTGAAATGAGGCTGGTGCGATTGGCAATGTGCTCTAAGTGCGCAAGTCACCCCACCTTTCCAAGACTCTGCATTACAAAATGTTAACTATCTTCTTGATAAGTTGTATATTAACTGCAGTTTAAAGTGGTATTTTATGTAGATTTAGTTAAATAAAGTGCATTATTAAAACACTATGTTGAATTTCAATTAATATTAATGATACAACTAAATAATAATAATTATTATTTTAAAACAAAAAGCTTATCCATCAGCTGCCATCAATGGTACAACTCTTTGGACCAAAGCAGAATATCAAAGCCTCAAGGAAACAACTTGCCTGAAAGGACTCGTGGGGCACAGAACCTCAGTGCACCCTGCCCTGAGACCATAAGAATTAGGTGGTACCTGGCTATCATTGCCAGCTGCTCTGATCCAGAGCACAAGGAGAAGTCCTGGAGAGAGGGAGAACACAGAAAATGCAGAACAAAACTCGAAGCCATATAAACAACCAGACACTGACTGATGGAGACATGATGGAGAATGGTGGTCCCACCACGACCGACCGACGTGGCCCTCAGCAGACACCTCTCAGACCTAGAACTGAACCCCTGCCTCCTGTGCCACCCCCCAGCTCAGAGAGGGAGCGAGAGCGAGAGCGAGAGCGAGAACGAGAACGAGAGAGAAGGAGCAGGAAGCCGGGGGCTCGGGGGAGGAAATAGGAAGAGTGTTGCTAGCAAAGACAAATGTCTGCACATAGGTGAGTGGAAAACGAATTCACTCCACAAACTCTCACCCAAAATGCATATGAAATTCAGGTGCTGGGGCGGGGTGGGGAAGGCCGATTAGGCACAAAGCAAGCACAGACAGAACAGACGTACCCCGAATCCAGACCTCTAGCCCCTTAAGGTGCCCGAAAACAAACGCCCGTGACCCAAAGCCACCCTCCTGTGGCATTTCCATTTATCAGCACCAGATAACTTAGACTGGCTCTCGGCTTCTGCCCACCAGGACTGTGGCCCAGTGGCAGCAGGCAGGCAGGCTGTGACAGAGCTGCTGTCCTGTCCTCATGCAGCGTGCAGCCGGGCAGGGGGCTGCAGAGAGGACTGGAGGGTACTGAGACCCCCCGACTAAGCCGGTAGAGAGGGGGAGTCAGGCCCTGGATGTCCTTAAAGTCACGACTTCCTCCCTTGCACAGACTGCAGGCGCAGGAAGAACTATTAGGTTGGGATTCAGGGAGGGTTGTGAGAAGAGCGAATTTCCCTATCAATGGCATGCAAAGGCAGTTAGTTATCTGATGCTGCCCTAACAGAAATACCACAAGTGGGTGGCTTGGACTCACACACCTTCATTTTCTCACACTTGAGGAGGTGAGAAGCCCAAATTCAGGGCACCAGCTCTCTGGCAGGGAAGGCTTTTTCTCTGAAGGAAGCTGCTTGTTTGGGCTTTCTGTTTTGTTGATCTTTCCACCCTCTCTCTCCGCCACTGGCGCTGGCGCTGGCTTCCATCTGTGCCTAATCTGCTTTCTTGATCTCAGAAGTCACACCCTACCACTGATAGCAGATGCCCTGGGGGTGTTTTGGGTTAAGGGAGGGGCTGCTACTTGGAAGCTGGGGAGGGGGCACATATTTTCCAACCAACCCACAGGGGCAGTCGCTCTTAGTTGGCCTCGTCTCGATGGACAGTGACTTTTAAAGAGAGACAGAGAGACAGGTCGGACTGTCTGCTCTCCTAAAGATTCCCAGTCTCGGGAACCTTGGGGAACAGTTCTTGTCTGAGCCTGGATCCTAAACGCGGACTGGACCAGGTAGCCGTGATGTTTTGCAGGGACACGCAGGGCCTCATGAACAAAAGAGAGAACACCCTCTTTCTGAATGAAACAATAGAGACAAAAACCCACAAACCGAACTCGCGGCCATCGAGGTCGAACCGGACACTTCAATGCCCCACCGGACAGTATAAAAGTGCCCCTGTGGGTTTCTGAGACTCTGACTCTTCATGGGAGCGGGAGTCTAACATTTTGGGGTCCACAGTTCCATCCCTACTTGACAACTCCGAGCCTGCCCACTTCCCAGGCAGGCTGTGAAAGTCTGTGTTGGGGCTCACCAGGAGAACTGTGGGGACCATGTAGTCCTTGGCTGGAGGAGTGCCAGCTGTCCTTTGTCCCCATACTGCAGAAGCTGTCTGGTCTGTGTCAGATTTAGGGCTGAACCACTGGCCGTCTTCCCCCAGGGGGCAAGCACTGCCAGCGGGGGGGGGGGGGGGGGGGGGGGGGGGGGGGGGGGGGGGGGGGGGGGGGGGTGGGGGCAGTCCAGCTGCTTTCTTCTGCCCCAGCTTCCCATGCTTGGGCACCTAGGTAGGACAGCGCTCCTGGGGCCCATCAATCTGCTCCAGAAGTTCAGAACCCCTTCTCCACAGTGAATCGTGGCTTCCTGAATGCTCTCTCAGCTGAGAATTCTTTTTGAAGTTCGCTTTACCCTTCACTGGAGGAGGTGGGGGTGGGCTAGGGCAGTGGGAACTGGAAGGAGTACAATCCTCCGACAGTGGACTGGGCCACTTCTTGACTAACAGACTACCCCGGCCTTGTGTGACGTCAGAGCAAATGAGGCAGAAAATTGCCCGGAAACAAGAAGTGACAACCTGTCTTCATCTGTTCATTCAAGAATCAGTCTTGAGCTGAGCCCTTGCTTTGAGCTGGCCCTGGATGAGTCTCCAGTCCGTTGAACTATGTGCCCTCCCCATTCATAGACAGATACATTCAGGAAGCACCTGATGTGAGACGAGGCAGAAATGCCCCAACTGCTCCGGCACGCAGAGGGGCTTGGTTTCTGGGAGCCACGTGCAGAGATCCAGGAGCTGGAGCAGAGAAGCCCTGGGCTGGACAGGAGGGGTGGTGGAGAAGCTCAGGCTCCTGAGATAGCTGTAGAAACCGGCCCTTCCATCCTCCTGAGGGCGAGTTAAGTTCCATCCTCCCGGCGTCTTTCCGTTGACGTTCTCAATGCCAAGGGAGAGGTCCAAGAGGAAGCTTCCTCTGGGGGGCTGGGCTGGGTAGGGAGGAGGTGGCTTAGAGTGGAGAGGGTGAGTCTTCCCAGGGTGTCTCCAAGGTATAGTTCCTGCCCAGCCCCAGGCTCTCCAGCCAGGTGACCCATCTCCGTTCTTCCACACGGTGAAGAGGCCGAGTGGTGACGTGTGCTGAGAAGAACAAGAGCTCTATGGCCAAAAGCTGCGGCTGAAATCCCAGCTGTGCCTCCTGCCAGCGGGGTGAGGTCAAGTCCGTCGAGCTGCCTGAGGGGCCGTATCAGAAGAGGCCAGCTTCTGATACATACATCACGGGTTCAACAGGCAGTTGTACAGCGATAACTATTATTTATTTAGAGAGCATGAGAGAGGGAGAAGCAATAAGAGTCAGACACACGTCACATCCTGGTAGCATGATCACCTCCGCCGATGGGTCGTCCATGTGGAGACAGCCAGTGGGAGAGGGGATTGCATGGTGAGGGAGAGGAGCTGAGAGCATCCGACGCACAGGGGCAGGAGAGAGAGAGAGGAGAGAGAGAGAGAGCAAACATCAATTTTCCCCATGTAAATAAATAACCTCATGGGGGACACATGAGTCCTTTTTGCCACCGGTCAGGACATGTCACAAGCGGGGGCTGTCTTAGGGGCTCTATGGTGATAATGGCTTGGGGATGTCTACGTGACTGAGGCCAGAAGGATGTGATAAGGGACGACTTCCGGCTCCTGGGGTAGATGAACAGGTCTGTCTTGTTAGGAGTCCTTGACAATGACTCCTGAATCCCACTCACAGGCCTCCAGGGAAGCGAACTCTCATCCCTGACTCGAGTCACGCAAAGGCCTCAGATAACTGGGAGCTTCAGGGAGAATAGCTAACTTAACTTCCACACCAAACACTAGTAAATAGTTTGCTTAATATTTTGGAGTATGCAACAGTGGAAAAGTCCCATCTTCATCCCACAGCTCGGGTTCCCTTTCTGTCAAGTGAAGGCAGCAATAGCATGATTCTGACACCTAGCCACCCTAGAAGACAGGTAGGCAAGGTGCTGTGGTAAGGACCAGTCTTCTTAGTTACCGTTTCTATGTTGCCTGGAACAAGACCGGGGATGTAAAAGCAGCTGCCATTCAGTTCCCACTCACGGTGACCCATGTGCGTCAGACTTGAACGTGGCTCCCCTGGGCTTTCTTTTTCTTCCTTTTAAATCATTTCATTGGGGGCTCTTACAGCTCTCCTCACAATCCATCCATCCACCTACTGTGTCGAGCACCTTTGTGCAAGTGTTGCCTCATCATTCTCAAAACATTTTCTTTCTACTTGAGCCCTTGGTATCAGCTCCTCTTCCCGCCCCCGCCCCACCATGGACCCTTGATAGTTTATAAATTATTATTAGTTTTTCATGTCTTATACTGTCTGATGCCTCCCTTTACCCACTTTTCTGAAGTCTGTCCATCCTCCAAGGGGGGGTGGGGTGGTTATATGTAGATCCTTGTAATCAGTCCCCCTGTTCTACCCCACCTTCCCTCTACCGTCCTGACATCACCACTCTCACCACTGGTCCTGAAGGGTTCATCTGTCCTGGATCGCCTGTTTCTAGTTCCTCTCTTTATCAGTGCACATCCTCTGGTCTAGCTGGATTGGTCAAGTAGAATTGGGATCATGATAGTGGGGGAGAAGGAAGCACTGAAGAACTAGAGGAAAGTTGTGTGTTTCACTGTTGCTACACTACACCCTCACTGGCTCCTCTCCTCCTCACAACTCTTTTGTAAGGGATACCCAGTTACCCACAGGTGGGTTTTGGATTTCCACTGTACACTTCTTCAATGGCTGGTGTTTTGTTCTCCGTAAGAGATCGGCAGAACTTTCCTCCAGAGTGCTTCTGAGTAGACTTAGACCTCCGTCCTTTCCATTCCTGTCTGCAGCCACAGAGACTCCTGACGGGGCTATATAGACTCGCAGCAGTCAAGTTGACACCCGACTCATAGCCTTCCTACATGGCTGAGTACGACTGCCTTCTGAGTCTGTAACTCTTCACAGGAGTAGCAGCTGGTGTTTTCAAGCCGCTGACCCCGTGGTTAGCAGCCCAAGACATAACTGCTCTGCCGCCAGGACCCCATGTTTTATGTTGCTGGAATTAATGCCTTGCCCAGCTCCGTGCTCGAAGCTGTGAGGGGGCTAAGCTGGAGACATCCCTCATC
>PVJH01009099.1:0-81027 GCA_004026705.1 Nesogale talazaci | reverse complement strand
AAAAAAATAAAATTAAAAAAATATATATATTTAAAAAAAAGAAAAAGAAAAAGAAAATAACATTGTGGAGCCACTAAAGAGAGGTACGAATTCAAGCCCTGGGACTGGAGAAGGGCTGATTGCTTTGAGTAGTATTAAGGAATCAAGTCATAGGATTGAAAGGGATATGGGCACTCTGGTGGCCCAGTGATTAAGCACTCAGCTACTAATTGAAAGGTTGCTAATTCAAACCCATCCAGTGGCTCCACAGAATTAAAACTAGTCGATTACTTACTCCTGCACAGTTAAAACTTTATGAGAGTTCGCCATGGTTGCAAATCCAGCTCGTCTGGGAGACATACATCAGCAGAGATGAGAGCTTTCAATTTATGGAATTTAGGATAGACAGCCCCCTCAGAAACATTAATGGGAGTGATGAGTTCAGGAGGGCAGGGGAAGGGAAGGTGGCGGGATGGGGAGAAGGGGGAACTGATAGCAATGATGGCAAAACAACTCCCCTCAAGGGAGATGAATACAGTCTGTAGCTGAAGGGATAGAAAGGGTTATGTAAGATATGTATCAATAACAAGACATAATATATTAAAGGTTCGTGAAGGTGGCAGAGTGGGAGAGGGAGGGAAAAAAGAGGAACTGATATCAAGAGGCTCAAGAAGGAAGATAATATTTTAAAATTGTTAATGGTAATATGTATACATATCTGCTTAATATAATGGATGTATAGACTGCTAAAATAAATGAACCCACAGTGAAATGATTAATAAAATAAATAAAAGTGAAAAAAAACAATGGTATAATTTCTGCTTGACCAGAATGAATGAAGGAATGACACAATATTTGGATAAATTCCCAAGTAGCAATAAACTGAAATATCAACCAATCAAATGAACAAACAAATAAACATAGCCCAGGAATGATTTGAGGACTCACACTAAATCCCAGCTCCAACTTAAGAACAGTTGATTCTTACATCATGGCCCTGCTCAATACCTCCAGGAAGGGAACACGTAGGAGATGGGTGCTAATAAAAATTTTAGTGAAAAATTATCAGATAAAATAGTACCTGGGGTTTTTAAGGGTTGTTTCAGAACCAGCACTACTTAAGTGAGATGTCAATTAAATCTAAATGAAACAAAGAAGCACACCATCACCAGCCACCAAAGAACTATGAAGCATATACTCTGAAGTCAAATGAGGGATTCGTATCAGGGCCTAAAGTCTGAGATTCTGGCTTGCAGAAGGTTATGATTGACAGTGGGGGCCCATGGTTTATTGTTGGAAATATCCAGGAAATAAACTTCTGGTGAACTCCCTCTATTCTCAACTGAGGGACAGGAAGAAAGAACTCCCTAAACAGAGTGCATGGGTGAGTTGAATACAGAAGGTCAAAGGCATAAGCCTGACTTAAGCAGTTAATACTTGTCAACAGATTCCCCCCTAGGAGACATGCTGTATATTATCTGGTAACCAAAATCTTATGTATTTAGGGATTGAATTGTTTTGACTGTATATATTAGGGGGTATCTCTGAAATGTTATGCCACTGGGAGGAGGTGTCAACCTCTTAAAGTTGAGGTAATTGTTTTTTCATTTTGTATGTATATGAAAATCAAGACTTATGAGCCTATAGTAAGTGATATAAGGGTTTAGGGAGAGAGAGACATAAAGGTAATGGGAGGGTGAAGGGGTGATGAAATCAAGGGGTCCATATAGAAAAATAATGTCCTGAAACTGTGGTAGTAAATGTACAATTTTTGCTGGGCATGACTGAACTAAGGAATGATTTGATATATGTATTAATCCCAATTAAAAATAATTGGCAAAGAAGTAAAACTGTATCTGTTTGCAGATGAAATGATTCTATACATACAAAGTTGAAAAGACTCGAGAAGAAAACTGTTGAAACTAATGGAATGACCCAGCAAAGTTTCAGAGTACAAAATCTGTGGAGTAGAAATTAGTTGGGTTTCTTTATACTAACAAAGATAACCCTGAAAAGGAAATAACTAAAATAATATCATTCATAATAGTCTCCTCAAAGATAATTGCTTAAGTATATATGTAACCAGAGTAAACAAAAGGCATATGCAAAGGAAACTACAAAATACTGCTATAAGAAACCAAAGAGACCTACATAAATGGAATAAAATCATATTCATGCACAAGAAGAAGTAACATTGTGAAAATAGCAATACGATCCAAAACTATCTTCAGATACAGTACAGTCCTTATCCAGATTTCAACATAATTCTTTAAATAAACAGAAAAATTAATCAGCAATTTTATATAAAAAGGAAAGAGACCCAAATAAGCAAAACACTGCTAAAGAACAAAATATATGGCTCTCGCTCCCTGATCTCAAAGCCATAGTCACAGGAATCAAAGAAGTCTAGTGCTGGTACAACAATAGACACATTAACTGATGGGATAGAACTGGGTTCTGTTTAAACCTGGTTTAAATCCATTCAACTACTGACAGCTCATCTTTGACAAAGAACCAGAATATTTTAAGTGGTGAGGAGATATTTTCTTTAACAAATCATACTGGCACATCTTTTTATTCATTTGCAGAAAAATGAAACATCATATAGAAAACAAATCTATGGTAGTGATGTAATCTGGTGTCAATTTGGCACTTAAGAGGATTTAGAGTGAAGTAGTGGTCTAGTCTGTCAATTGGATCATAGCCAATGAGACCTCTGTGTGACCTCCTGAAAATTCTGGTACCGCTTGTATTTTACTCCTTGGAGACAGGAGACATTCTCTCTCTCTCTCTGCTCTACTTACAAGACACATGCTGCTATATATGTCCTGGGAGCTGGAGAAGCCACATGGGTCTACACAGAAGCAACCAGACCTCTGCAGCTGGAGAAACCAGTTCCCTGCAAGAACGGAGATGTTTACAATGTCACTGGATCCAAAAGACTTCCATTACAAAGGAGTGTGGTCTTCCTGCATTTGTTGTCATTGCATTTGTTTCATGAGTCTGATGAGGACTTTACAGAGTTAATGGGATATCTGACTAATGGAAGCAACTGGATTGGGCTGGGATGTTTTGTCACTATTCAATTGATCTTGTATATAAACCTCTTTCTTATTCACATATGACTCTCTATGAATTTGTTTTTCTAGTTCACTCAGACTAACACAAAATCCAAAATGGATCAAAGACCTAAGTACAAAACCTAGAGCTATGAATATGATCAATAAAAAAATAGGGACAAAGTTAGAGACCCTAATATATACATATATATACCATAAGCAAAAGGAAAAGCACATAAAAAGGAAAAGATGAAATAGATGACTTATAAATTTGAAATTTTGGTTTATCAAAATATTTCACCAAATGTTTCAAAAAGGAACTTACAGACTGGAAACATTTTTTAGCCATAACATTAACAGACATGGACTATTCTCTAAAATTTATGAGAAACATGAACACCTCAACAAGAAAAAGACAAATGACCCAAATAAAAATGGACAGAGGACATGAAGAGACATTTAAACAAAGAAGACATAAAAACAATTTGTGAAGAAATTTTCATGATGATTATTCATGACCATTGTTTCAAGAGATGAAAATCAAAACAACAATTAGCAAATTACCTCATGCCATTAGGAGCCTTTGTGGCTCAGTGGTTATGCATTGGACTGCTGTACACAAACTGTTCTGCTGGGGAAAGAGGAGGGTTTCCATTTTGCTAAAAGCAGTGGCAGCACATACTCACTTATGCCAGGAAATTCGGAAGACACCATGCCTGCAACAATAGACTCAAACATAGGAACTGTTGCAAAGATGGCACAGGACCATACAGTGTTTACTTATGTTGTGCATAAGGTTGCTCTGAGTCAGAAGCATTTTGATGATCCCTAATAACAACAACATATTAGCCATTTATGTGCAGCAAACAATTATTAGGCATTATTATTATATTAGAAGAGCAAACAAGAGATTTAAGAGAGGACAATATATTTTAATGAGCATTTTCAGAAGGTTCCTTATAATAAAAAAATGAAATGGCAGTTGCTTCCAATGATTCTAACTTGTGTGTAAGCAAAGTTTAAGGCTTTACATTGAGATCAAAACTGTGTTAGCCTGGGTAGACTAGAGAAACAAATTCATAAACATGCATATGTATATAAGGGAAAGGTTTATATACAAGAGGAATGGAACATTGAGAAAGGATCTCAACCCATTCCTGTCCAAAGTTATAAATACGATATTAGCCCATATGTCTGATATCAGTCTATAAAGTCTCCTTCCAACTCATGAAGCACATGCAATGACACCAGGACGATCTCAGGCCAGTGGGTGCAGAGTCTTATATATCCAGCGGCATTAGAAGCATCCCAGTGATGCTAGAGGTCTTCCCATGACTCCTCGTTTCAAGGGCTCAGTGTCCATCAGCAGTATCCATTGGTGGTAGAAGCATCTCAGCTCTGGCAGGGGTCTCTCTATGGATTTTTTGGCTTAGGAGGTTTGGTTCCATCATGGTAAGTCCATGTAGCTTCTCCTTTGGCTCCTCCAGTTCCTAGGATTCAGGATCTATGCTGCCATCTTGTCTTGTCAGTAGTGTGTCTTCAAGAAAGTGAATCAATAGTCTCTCACTTCCATTGGGAAAATCCTGCAATATTTCCCAGAATTCTCAGAGAAAGCCATGCCTATACAGAGGTCCCATTGGCTATCTCCAGATTGAAAGTCTGCTAAAATATCAAACTGACCTTGGAAGAAGTATGGCCAGTTTTCCTTACAGGCAAGAATGGCAGGACTTTGTCTTACATACTTTGGACATGTTGACAAGAGAGACCAGTCACTTGAGAAGGACATTATGCTTGGTACAGTGGAGGGGCATTGACAAAGAAGAAGGCCCTCGATGGGATAAATTGGCATAGTACCAGAAACCATGGGCTCAAGCATGGGAAGAATAATGAGAATGGTGCAGGAGCATGCAGTGTTTCCTTCTATTAGCAAAGGGTCATTATAGATGGGAGCTGACTTGATGGCACCTAAAAAAGACTTCAGTACAGAGTTGCAGTCTTGGAAACCCACAGAGGCAGTACTACCGCTTTCTATATGTACCTATGAGTTGGAATTGACTTGATGGAAGTTAGAACATTAACTGCAAAGTTAAAATAAAGCAATAAATTCTGAATAGGATATGAAAAGATTGGAACTCTGATACACTGCTGGTGAGATTGTAAAATGCTTAAAACACTGTACAAAGCAATATGATGCTCCCTTAAATACATTAAAAATATATAAAAGCCTTATGTCCCAGCAATTCTCAAACAAGTTATTTATCATAAAGAAATAAGGAACGGGACACAAACAGTTACATGCAAACTTTTATTCTTTGCAGCACTATTCACAACAACACAAAGAAGGAGACAATCTAAATGTCTATTAGTGGAAGAATGGATAAATAAACTTTGGAATGAACACATAGGGGAATACTACACAATGTTAAAGAATAGTGATGAATCTGTGGCACTCCCAATTATAGAAATGAAATTGGATGTCATTACATTGAGTGAAATTAGTCAATCACAAAAAGACAAATATCTTATGGTACTATTATTGTAAAAATTCAAGAAAATATTTTCACACTAAAAGCATTTGTTGGTGGTTATGATGGGTGGAAGGAGAAAGGAGAGAGGAAAAATCACATACTGAAGGGTTGGCAAATGTTAATTGGGTGAAAGGGAAGACAATATACAATAAAAGTGAGGTTGGCAAAAAAATCACAGAAGCAGGAAAAGACAAGTTTTCAAGAGATAAAGGCAACAGAGGTACATTTTATATACACAATCCTGCAATAGTGGTGATCTATGAGTAGATGCTTGAATAGATAAACAAGCAGGCTGAACCAGGTGTAGAATGGAGAGTGGAAGTGTACCCACAAATAGTATGCACACACACATATATACTCATGTATATATGACTGCAGGGGTATTTGTGTATGTGCATTTACCTTTGCAGCAAATATGTTTATGACTATGGTGAGACATACAGAGGACCAAGTTATGAAAATTTTTGGACATAATCAAACCTTGAGGGAATGAGTAGCTGGATGAGGTACCAGACCATTGTTTCAGAATACACCAAGGTCAAATATTGTAGCATGATTCACAAAAACAATGTTCTATATTCTACTATGAAGCGTATCGACTAGGACCTTAAAAGCTCATAAGTAGTCATCTAAGGTGCAACTATTCATAGTTCCTTGTCCGGAGAAGACAAAAGTAATAAAAATATAAAGACATATGCAAATAATAAGTCCAATGGATTAATGCACCTTGCAAACATCTGACTCCACAACCATGAAACCAAAAGAATTAGATGATGCCTGGATACCTACTGCTCTAAAAAGTATCACATTAGAGTACTCTGGACAGAGTGGGAGAAAAATGTGGAACAGAACCCAAAGTTACAAGAGATCAGTATTACTGGTTGAAAGACACCATTGGAACCAGTAATTAAAATCTTTAGTTAGTACCTAAAGGCTGTGATTCATAGTTACCTTTCAAGTAGAATTAACTCGCCCCCTGTTAGCATAATCAATGATTTAAGATTTCAAAAAAAGGCAATATTTATGCAAAGACAAAACTAGGAAGTTTTGCAAAGAGGAGGAATGGAACAAGAAGACATAGAGAATGTGGCATAAGTGATGGTACTTTGAAGGGATTGCAGTGAATGAATTGAAACAAGATAAATGTAAAACTAGAAATCTACTCTGTAAACCTTCCCCCAATTCACAATAAAAAGTTTTAAAAATAGGAAAAAAATAGAGCTCTTAATACTAATAATAATAATGAAAGGGATCCAGGAGATTCTGTGTGCTTGGATTGTGGTAGTGGTGAAAATATTGAATAGACTAATGAAAGAATGAACAAACCAATTTCAGGATAAATACAACCTGAATATTCCTTAGAAGCAAGAATAGTGAAACGTTGGTTAATTGACTTTGGACATACCATCAGGAGAAAACGCTCATAGAAGACATCGTGATTGCTAGAATGACCACGAAAACAAGGATGTTCTCTGTGACATTGATTGATACAATGCCACAGCAATGAGCTCAAACAAATGACCAGCAAAATTTTGTTTGGTTTTACAATCAATGATGACATCAAGAATCTTTCAAATTTGAAAAAAAAATGCTTACTTAAAAGTAATTTTTGAGAGAGGAAGGACCTGGGAAGGAGGGAAAAAATGAGCTGATGCTAGGGACTTAAATAGAAAGCAAATGTTTTGAGAATGATGAGGGCAACAAATGTACAAATGTGCTTGACATACAATGGTTGTAGGTATGGATTATTATAAGAGTTGTATGAACCCTCAAGAAAATGATTTTCTAAAAAGTAATGTTTGTTGTTTGAAATAATATAAGATTGGAAAGTCTGGAAAGTGGAAAATGGGTTAGCTTCTAGCTGTCTAACTCTGAGTATCATCTCTGAACTTCACCATCTTTTAGAGGAAAACAATGATGCTGTTCTTAAAGCACTGTCCTGAGCTTTACATGAGATTAATTCATTGTGTGAAGTGGAATTTTTTACTCTGTTCTGCTATCCACCTTCCATGTTTTCCACCAAAAGATTAGGTGGAACCATGCCAATAAGGTGTTATTCGCTCACTGTCATTGAGTTGTTCTGTCTTACAGGGATCCTCTAGAACAGGGTGTAACTGCCCTTGTAGGTTTCAGAGATTGCTGACCTTGGGGTCAGCCCAATGCTGAACCCACTCACCACGAAGGATCCTGATATGACCAGGGCTCTAACTCAGAGACTGGTCAGTTTTGCCATTCCCCTGATTATAATTATGAAGCATCTCAGAAAAAGAGATCATTCTGACATTCATAAAAATGACAAGCCACTGGTGGTTGTTGTTGTTAAGTGCCATTGAGTTGTCTCCAGCCCCTAGTGACCGTCTGCACAGCAGAATGAAACACTGCCTGGTCCTGTGCCAGCCTCACAATGGTCCCCATGCCTGGACCCATTGACGCAGCCACTGTGCTAATCCATTTCACTGAGGGCCTTCCTCTTTGGGGCTCCTCGCTACCAAACACGGTGTTCTTTTCCAGGGACTGGTCTTTTCTGATAATATGCCCAAAATATGTGAGATGAAGTCTCTCCATCCAAGTCTATAAGGAGCACTCTGTCCTTACTTCTTCCAATAGAGATCAGTTTGTCCTTTTAGAAATCTATGGTATTTTCAATATTCTTCCCCAGAACCACTATCCAAAATGCATCAAGTCTTCCGTGGTACAGAACAGGATATAACTACCCTGGTGGTTTTCCTTATTTAATGTCCAACTCTCACATGCATATGATGCAATGGAGAACACCATGGCTTGAGTCTGGTGCACCTTAGTCCTAAAAAAATTATCCTTGTTCTTCAGTACTTTATTTATGTTATTTTTATTTTTTTCTTCTTCAATACTTTAAAGACATCTTGTGCAGCAGATTTACCTAAATGCAATACATTTTTTATCTCATTGCTCTTTCCATAAGCATTGATTGTGGACCCAAGTAAGACAAAATTCTTGAAAACTTCAAACTTTTCTCCCTTTATCATGATGCTATTAGTTCAGTTTAGGGGATTTTGGTCTTCTTTACATTGAGTTGGATTATATGAAGAAGAGGGTGGCATCAGAATTGGAGGGAGATTTATTAGCAACCCATGGTATGCAGATGACACAATCTTGCTTGCAGAAAGTTGAGAAGGAATTCAAGTACTTGTTGATGAAAATGAAGAATTTTAGCCTTCAGTATGGATTGCAACTCAATGCAAGCCACCAGCCGTACATAAATGAAATCTGTGCTTGAAGTGGTAGAAGTTGCAGAGGTCATGTCATGCTAAGGCCAGAGATCAAGGTGAAGAGATCATAACACAGAGAAGAGAAACAGTGATGAGTTTATAACACTGTAAGACAGAAGAGCAGGCAGACTTTCTGTCCCACGTAGCCATATGGCTGAGAGGTTGGGAACCAGAGAAAGAGAAATAGAAACAAGTAAACAAAACAAACAAAAAACCCTGGCTGCTGAATGAGAAGAGGTGTTGCTGCAGAAAAATGATTGTATCCATGATATTTTCTGATCCCATTAACTTCCCTGATAAATCCCCATAATTGTGAATATTTTCTGCATATACTGTATGGCCATTGTAATGAATTATGGAATTCAGCAGAAAAATAGTGTTTTGGGAGGAATTATTGATGTCAGAATAGTCAAAGAAAGATGGTTGGTGGAGGCATGTCTGACCTCTGATCTGTGGCAATTGGCCTTGGGCTGGTGTGTAGATGCAGTCTTCTCCCTTGTGTAACCAGAGGAGTTTAAATGTGGCCTGCATGCTGTTTTCTTATCATGAACAATGCCACATTTGGTCAAGAAATTAATGATAACTATTGTCTGCCTCACTAATTGGCCACAGAGAAAGTATGCAAAGTGTTTCAAAAAGCTTCTGCTGTGCAGGAGACCTCAAGCATCTTGGGAGAAAAGCCACAGTTTTGCAGAAAGGAACATAATGTGCTGGAGTCTAGCTCCCTCCTCTTCCTAGCTGTTTCATCAATCTTTTCCACCAAGAAAATCCACTTCTCAGAGGCAGCTGCTGGCTCTGGCTGCCCATGGATGCCTCTGATATTCAGAAAAGAACCTGTAAATCAGGGCTGAAGGGAGTTATGAAAAAACTCAGGTCAGGTCATGGTAAAAAACTAAACTAAACTCACTGCCATCATGTCTATTTTTAGTCAGAACTCCTGTATAGGACAGAATAAATCTGGCCCTGTGGGTTTTTGAGCATGTAAGTTTTTTCGGGAGTAGAAAGCCTCATATTTCTCCCTCAGAATGGCTGATGGTTTCAAACTGCTAATCTTGCAATTAGCAGGCCAACATATAACCAATCACTTTGCTACCAGATCACCTACCTGTAAACTATAGCTTTCCCAAATCCTTGTACTCAGAACTTAAGCTCTTATACATCAAAAATTACCCCGAAAGCTATCACATTATAATGACCCAGGATAGAACTAGAGCAAAAGTGGCAGCTGAACTGAAAAATCATAAAAGCAAGCAAGCCTACTGGTTAGATAATGACTTGGAAGTCTTGAGATTATGACTTTCAGTCACCTTTCAGATCTGAAACAGAAATGACCCCACAGCTAAATTTTCAGCAGGACAGTAAGCAGTTTTTAACAGGAATAATAGCAATAGTGAGGTACATAGCTCTTAGACTAATCAGTTGGTTAAGATAAAAGGAGCAGCATTTACCCAAGGAAAAAGTTCAGAAGGGTTAGGAAAGAAGGAGGAATGAAAATACAGGGAGAAAATGGATAAGTGATATTATATTGTAGGGATTGCAACCAAAGAAGTTCATAAAATGTGTCTGAGTTGTATGGAAAACCGTCCAAATAAAATGTCACCAAATTCATGATGACATAGCATAACAAGCATAGAAGTGTGTTCCCATATGATCCAGAAATACTAATTTTAGTAAGTATAACTAGCAGACTGTTGTCAAGGATTTGGCTTCAAAGTTATCAGATTTTAAGTGGGACACCATTGACTGGGGAGGGGGGTGAGTTCTTGATGAAAAATTTGGTCTATATGGGGCAAGAAAATTTTTCAAAGAATGCAAAAATAGTATTGTAATATATTTATTTTCTTTTTAAAATGCCTAGGGACATTGCTAAATTGTTAAAATTGGGGTATCTGGTCCCCTTACTCTAATTCATGATGACACTGTGCATATCAGAGTAGTGCAAGGTTGAGACGGAGCTGCTGAAAGGAGCTGGAGCTCAGTGAGGAATGAAAAGTAAAGATAGGCTTTATTGGGGTAGCGAAGGACTTTTGGGAAGAGAAGGGACAGCAGAGAAGGGACAGGAGCATCTTGAGCTCCTGGGCAGGTTCCGAGACCTGAGAGGTAGACCAGGGAAGCTGTGCCTGGCAGTGGGACATATATAGGGCTTGAGTCAAGGATGTATGTACTGATAAGGGATTAAATGAGGCTTTATGATGTTGTAGTTGCAGGGTCTGAGTCCAGATATGGTCTGTGAGTACATCTTGTCTTTCACAGATCTGCCTCCTGGAACACCCAGGGAAGAGGCTCTACAGACTTAGCCCTGAGAGATAAAGTTCTGTGAATGGGGCTATGGGCTTTGGGGAGATAAGCTCTGTGAAATGCCAGAGGCAGGGGTTTCAAAGTTTATCAGTCTGTTCATTTCTTTCTTGTGAGGCTGGTGCAAAGGGGTATAAGGGTCTGCCTGGTTTGAGGGGCTGCCTGTTCCTGAGGCGGCCAGGTCCAGGGGGCTGCCTGGTTTGACCCCAGCCCAAATAAATAGAACTCTGCTCTACAGAGTACCTCTTGGGTGAACTTGAAACTCCAATTTTTCAGTTAGCAGTTGAGTACATTGGTACCACCCAGGGATGCATAGTAGAAAGGGAGGGTTGTATCCTTGCAGTTGATTTCAAACCCAGAGGAGAACTTTGTATTTTATAGTGAAATTAGAGCAAAGAGGGAAGGCAATGTAGAGGGAAAGTGGCTGGTGGAGATTTCCAGGTTCTGTATGACAGAATCAAGTGAGTTCTGAGGTTTTTAGAATAAAGAATAGAGGTAGGAGGGGATTTGCCTCCCAAGTCCTCCAGCTGAGCTGGAAGACTAGTCTTGGAGAGCCATGAAGTCCAAGGGAGAGAAGAAACTGCATATGATTGTCTCAGAATTTCTGAGAGAGGGAGGAGAAAGGCAGAAGTTCCCTTCTTTTAGCAGCACAGAGGCAGAAAGCAGAGCAGGGCAAAGGGACTTGCTCATTGCAGCTGAATTGGAACCTTCCCTTTGTTTATGAAACAAGAATCCTGGAGATACACAAGCTGAACGGGGAACCCTGCTGTGTGGGGGTTGGTTTAACATCTTGATCTACTTTCCTAAACTTTTTCATGGAGCACACCCTTAAGCCCCTGTGCCAAGCCATTTCCCCCCTCTATTTGTTAAATCCATCTGCAGTTCAAGGGAAATCAGATTCATATGTTTTCAATTCATTTACACTTAACTTATTAAAATATTGCTTTGTAAGAGCTATTTGATGTCCAGGAAGCCATTTGTGTCTCCTAAATAAATCTTTAAAGTCTCTTTTTCTTAGAAACAGGAAATTGCATTTTGCCAAATGCAAATTAACTTGCACCTCATAAAGTTCAAGTTGAGCTCAAAACATATACTGCATGCGGGTCGGGTAGGTTTCAAACTTGGCAAGCTATCTCAAGGTTTAATCTAAACCAAGAGCAGGCAATTGGCGGATCCAAGGACATTCCAAGGGATGGTATTATTGAACAATGCCCAAATTCAAGTTCTGTTTACCTCACAATGATTCATAGGGTTGATTTTCAATATTTACCTCCCATCTTCCTCATTTTTCACCTCAGGTCAGGTCAGGACAACAAAAAATAGGTACATCTTTGTCAAGGAAACTAGAGGAAATTAGAGTGGGGCCTAAGGAGTTGAGCCTTTGACTTTAGATTTTATCAAATATGCATGACACTACCAAGGACATTCTCTCTGGAGTGCCTGGTTTTAGAGCCAGACATACTTTATTCTTTCTCTTTCCACGTGTGGAGTGTGAGAGCACATTCCACATATGCACAGGCGCCCTCCCCCTGAAGCTGTTTAGGCCCATTATCAAATCTGTCTTCACTACCAGGGCGAGGCAGGGTGGGGTGGGACTATTAACTTCATTTTACGCACTGAGAAAGGGAGGGTCAAAAAAAGGTGAGTGGATTCGCCCAAGGTCATGTGGAGCCAGACTGTCTCCCTCAAAGATGCAGAGAAAAGAAGTCTTGGGTCCTATCATTGTCCCAGGTGGAGAGAAGAACCTTTCAGAATAGCTGACCTAGGTAAATAAAATGCTAGGGAATGAAATATCAGTTGTAGTAATGGCCTATTGGGTGATTGGTTGAGCTTTGAGTTCCCTATCCCCAAATTGCTCCCAACTTTGTGTAGAGACAGGTAGGAGTATGAATCAAAACCTAGGACAAATGATAGTCAAAGACATGCACAGAGAATTCTTGAGGAATACGGAATTATTCCTGGAGGATTAAACTAAATCTAGGGGTTCTCATTAGGCTTTCCAGAAGACAAGACCCTTGCACTAAAACTTTGAGGACAAACAAGAGATATCCAGATGAAGAAGCACAAACACAAAAACAAAAACACAACCAAATTCTTTGCTATAAAGCTTATCTCAATTCATAGGAGCTCTATATAAAACTTCTGAGGCTATAAATCTTTATGGGAGTAGATACTAAATCAAATCACACTCTGTACCATCAAGGCAATTCTGACTCATGGGAGCAGATAATCATATTTTTCTCCTGAGGAGCAAATTTAGACTGCTTCCAACTCCAATGCAAACCCAACAGCAGTCATCAGCGCTCCTTAGTTGGATAAATAAGGAGTGGGCTCTCAGAGAGAAATAAAAGTGATTATAAAGGCATGGAAATTTAGATAAAATATGTTAAAAAAAAACAATTGTAACCAAGGTGATCTCATGCATGCTCAAGTAGAACTGCCCCATCAGGCATGTCTCTCCACTCCCTCCCCCCACCTCAGAGCTTGATCACCAGGCCTACACCAAAAGGTACTTTAGAAGATAGGGAATAGGGAATTATAAATAGTTTGGATTTATCCAAGTGAAAGAGTAAAAAGAGGGAGATAGTGAGCAGGAAACAGCCAGGCTTCTTGGGTTTTCCTTTGCAATGCTCAAGAGGTTGGACTTAATCCAGAGGCCTGGATTTCTCAACTTTTTGTCCATGGGAACTTTGGAAATCTGATTATATTTATAGACTCCTAGGAAAATTGCATATGCCCTTATGTACACAAAATTGTGACTGTGATCTAATAGGTCTCACACAGTTTTTGAAGCCCTTTCTGAGCAATTAGGGAATCACCAAGAAATGTTAGGCATTGGTATGACATGATTTAACTTGCATTTCACAAACTATGTCTGTATTGTGGGTAACAGATTGGAAGGAAAGTTAAGACTGAAAACAGGTTATGAGGTTGATGCCATTATTGAGTTGAGAGATGTTGGAGCCTGAGAAAGTACAGATGCCTTTCTTGGTTCTCCACTGGAATAATGGACATGAACTTGCATATAGCACAAACCCTTTTCATATCAAGAACTTGATTCTCAGAACTAGTCTGGAAGGGTTTCTAAGTCACCAACAGTATTAGTAAGTGCAGGAGATTGATTATAGGAGGCTTCCTTGTTATGCCTGAGAAAAGACAAAAGAAATTAAGAGAGTATAAAGCTAATTTAGAACTAGGTCCTTTTTCTTCCAGTGCATTATAATTTACTCATAACTTCAAATTCTAAGAGAAATGTTTATTTAATCCAATTATACCAATTAGATGACATCTGTAGAATTTCTGAGTGTAGTGTACATATTTTATTACTGAAAAGTAGTTTCTGAGTTAGAATTTCAAAATAAATTTCATAGTGATAAAATAAACATCTAAGCTCCTGGGAAATATTTTGGGAGGTGGAATTCTTCAACAGTAATGTGTGAAGGCCATGAAAATGTTTCAATCACATTCTCTGCTGCAGAACATAATTGACTATGGGCTTCAAATGCTACCCTTCTGAATGCTCTATCAAGTTTATGTAGAGCCCATGCTTTAGGCAGGCTCTGCTAGCCAATAACTATTGTAGAGGTATGCGATACTAAAGCAGTACTTTTCCTGTAAGGTAACTACCCAAATGATGAAATATACCTTGTCTTTCTTTGCTGTCATTGAGTTGGAATGAAAGGCTTCCTGCCATCTTCTGTCTCCACAATCAATTGGTGGAATCAGGTCATTGAGGTCCATAGGATTTTCATTGATTGATTTTTAGAAGTAGATCACCAGCCTTTTCTTCTTGGTCCCTCTTAGTCTAGAAACACCATTAAAATCTGTTTAGCATTGTGTTAGTCTGGGTAGACAAGAGAAACAAATTCATAGGCACTCATGTATATAAGAAAGAGCTTTATATACAAAAGCAATTGAATATTGAGAAAACATCCCAGTCCAGTCCTGATCAAGTCCATAAATCTGATATTTGTTCACATGTCTGATAACTATCTATAAATTCCTCTCCAGAATCATGACTTCATGACCTCTCCAGACTTCCTATCAGACTCATGTCCGATAAGTATCTATAAATTTCTCTCCAGACACATACAGTGCTGCTGAATGCAAGAAGATCACAGTAAGTGGGTGGAAGGTCTTGTGAGTCCACTGGCATCCCATCGCTGGCAGAGGTTTCCACATGGCTGCACTGGCTCCAGAACTCTATCATAGCTCCATGTGTATTAGCAGCAAAAATGTATCACAGGAAGTGCGTGCATGTCCCACTTCTAGTGATCTATTTATCTCCATGGCACCTCCAAAAGAGGTCATCAAGCTGCGACCTGATTGACAGGCTAAACTCCACCCCATTCACTTGTAAGTCTCAAATTGACAACAGATTATGTAACTACCACAAGCATTATAGAATAAGGCAACCTCCATTGACAGTTGGGTGATGACTGGGTCTTCTGCATGAAATGTGAAAATTTCATCACCACTGTCTCACATTGTTATAATCTAACCCACTGACATCCAGTTGAATTTCAACTCATGCAGCCCAATAAGACAGGGCATAAATGTGCATAGCTTTATGGAAGCATACAGCCATATCTTTCTCCCAAGGAGAAGCTGGTGGGCTTGAACTGATGAACTTTTCAGGTAGCAGCCAAGCATTTTAAACACTGTGGCTCCAGAGTTCCTTATTGTGACATTAACACCGTCTAATTCTCAAACTCCATTTAAGTTTTATCAATTGTCATAGTACTGTTGTTTATGACAAATGGATTCAATTTAGAATCACAATTGCATTCAGTTGTCATGTTGTTTTAGCATCCTTTAGCTTGGAACAACTCCTCAGTCTTACTTTTAAACAGTATTACACACAACACGTGAGTCATATATTTTGTAGAACGACCCATGATTTGAGTTTTCTGGATGTTTCCTCAGTTATACAGCTTTGGCAGAAATGCCCCAGAGCAGGGCTGTGTCATTTCACTGCATCCTGTCATTGATGATAGTGCACAGTTTCCAAACTCTAGTGATTTCTCATTGAGATGGCCTGCCAAATGTTTCCATTTTACATATTTTTCCTTGTAACTGATATGTATGTTTTGGGGAAATATAATGAAAATATATTAATATTTCATTCCTTAACAAAATTTCAATGTATTTATCATTTATTTATAAAGCCTGAGCTGTTTTATTCAACTGTGTATTATTTTTTAGAAACTCGAGTTATTCTAAATTTGGCCATTGGGCACACCACATCAAGCTTTTCATGTGTGTATCCCTCAGATATGACTCTGTAATTATTTACCTCATGAAACAAAAAGAATGCCCCAGGTTCATCTTGTTTTCTCTCTGCTCTTTCTTGAAAGCAACTATTTCTAAGGAGCATTACTCTGTTTTTAAATAGAGAAGTACATCTAAAAGTCAAGATTGACTCTGTAAGGGTACTCAGTGATTTTGGGGTGTCACTGCATTATAACCCTCTAAGTGGACAGAATTATACATTACAGGCATATTCATGTTCATATTTTAAAATAAATTTTGCACATCATGAGTTCACCTAATATTTCCAATTCCTATCCAACACTTTCTCTGATAATGAGAAATCTTATCGCCATTATTGTGTTAGACTGGTTTGATCAGAGAAACAAATTCAGTGACACTCATTTGTATAAGATAGGCTTTATATCAAGAAGTAATTATATATCAAGAAAGCATTCCAGCTCAGTCTAACTCAGCCCATTAGTCTGATATCATTTTATAAGTCCCTCTTCAGGTTCACTCAGCCACATGCAATGATGTAGATGCAGGAAGATCACAGCGCAGGGCATGCAGAGTTACGTGGATCCAAGGTGGATGGCAGGGCTCAGGCAAGTCTCAAGGTAGCCAGTAAGTAGGAATGCCAGAAAGCAAAGGTGGTTCTAGGGTGCTCCTGAGGAGAAGGCTCCATCCCAAAGAAAGCACCATCAAGCTTAAGTTACAACCTGATTAAGTTACTGGTTGGAGTCCACCTTGACAGCTTCCTACACTTTCAAATTGGCATAAATCATCTAACTACCATAATTATCTTTAAAATAAACATTTAATAAACTGTCTATGTAATCAGTTTCCATTCCTTGCTGTCACCCTGCCTGTGAAGGATCTCTTTACATTTGCACTGTTAACTCCCTTGTGTTGAGTCAGTCCTGTTAGACTCTGAAATCCTGCACTGGGCCATCACTGATGCCACCGCTGCTCCCAGTCACAGTGCTCTGGCCACTTCCTCCAGCAGACCATATTAGTTTCCTATTACTGCTATGACAAATAACTACAGACCTAGGAGTTTAAGACAGCATATTTCAGTTTTAGAGATCAGAATTTGGAAATAGGTCTGCACATTTATGACCCTTCTGAGACTCTGGGCAAGTTCATTCTGCTTCTTTTTCTAACTTCTAAATACAGTCTGTTCACATTGCTCCACTAATAGTTCTTTCCCCCATCCTCAAAATGAAGCATCTTTTCTCCACTCTGACCTCTTTCTCTCCTTTCATCTCTCTCTCTCTCTCTTTCTCTCTCTCATATATATATATATATTCTTAGTTATTACATTGGGCCCATCTGGATGATCCAGGATAATCTTCCCATTACAAGGTTCTTAGCTTCAGGCCTGAGCCGCGGTGGCGTAGTGGTTGTGCGCGGAACTGCGGCCCACTGGGATGGAGGTTCAATTCCAGCTCCATGGAGCAAAGGCTGGGCCTCCTACTCCCACCACCTGAGGGCAATGATGCCCCCCCAAAAAAATAAAATAGAAAACAAGGTTCTTACCTTCATCACCTTTGTAAAGGACCACATTCACAGGTTCTGTGGTTTAGGACAAATGCATCTTCTTCCAAAACTCACTGCCATCGAGCAGATTACAACTCATACCAACTCTATAGGACAGGGCAGAACTGAACTCGAAGAAACTTTTATTGGTATATAGCTTCAAAGAGCATACAATTTAATCATTCAATCATATTAAGGAGAGCTGTGCAGTCCTCACTACAATCAGTTTCAGAGCAGTCTTTCCTGTTACTCATTGTTGCTAGCTCCCCCGTCTCCTCCTGCCCCATCTTTTCCTGCCATGTCACCAGTTAATTATTAATCCATTTACTGTCCCAATAGTTTTATCTATCCTGGATTTCATATATAGAAAATCTTAAAAATACACAAACAAGAAGTAAGCAAAGGAAACCAAACAGCAATGATTACACAAAACAAGAAAAAAATTAATTGAAAAGAAAGCAGAAAATATTAAAATCGGAGACATTTAAAATGAATCAAAAAGGATATCAAGGGCTGAGCCCCAGTGGTATAGTGGTTGTGTGTAGGACTGCGGCCCACTGGGATGGAGGTTCAATTCCAGCTCCACGGAGCAAAGGCTGGGCCTCCTACTCCCACCACCAGAGGGCAGTGATGCCCAAAAAACAAACAAGCAAAAAGGGAGATCAACTGTTAAGACACTTTATTTTAATGTGAGTAAAAAGCCCTTCTCCCACAAAACAACTGGTGGTTTTGAATTGCTGATGGTGAGGTGATTAGCAGCTAATACGCAAATTACTATACTGCAACTGAAAACTTCCAGATGTAGTCTCACTTAATTGAGAGTTAACTATTCAAAAGAAGAAAAACCAAGTGATGAAAAGGGTGGAAAAAAGGAACATGCACCATTTCAATCACATATTATAAATATGTTGAGGCTCTCAGAGAGATTGTAATTTACCTAAGTGTTTGTAGTTTATGAGAGAAGACTTAAATCCAGATTACTTGATTCCTAAAACTGAATTTCTTTTTAAATTTATTGCATCAATTTCCAAATTGTGTTTCTTTCATCTGATACCAAATAACATCTGAAAGTCTATGTTTATTTGCCAAGTTTCTCTACCTAACCCTAAAGACATTTCCAAGAATGTTCTTAGGAAGCCAAGAATATCTTGTTGTACTGGTTATTCATATGTCTCCTGATTTTAACTGACAGCATAATTTTCTTCTGCTTTTTGGATCAGGGAAGAAAACAATCATCTTGTATTATGGGGCATCTTTTGTCTTTTTCTGACTTTATTCACAATTTCAAGGAGATACATATGCCACATACCCACTGTCAGCAATCAGACTATGATCTACTTTTCTTCTTTGGTGGTAAAAGTGGTGCTGCAATAGGATGATAAAGAGTTGGTCTGGGACATATGATTGTTTCCTTGCAGAGAAACCTAGCAGCAGAATCATCAACAGGACTTTACATACTAGTAGGAACAACTTTCCCAGTGCTTCTATAGAGTCAGTGTGGATCTAGCCCATTGACCATATCAGGAGAATCGATGCTATCGAAAGCTTGTCAGCCTTGCACCCCAGAGAATCTAGACTACCTTTGCTGGACCTGGATGCCAGGATAGTTTGAGAATGAGAGATATAAGGGATTCAATATTATCTGAAGTATATTTTTACTTCGTTCATTTATCTAACTGCTTACCCATTTATTCAATTAAATTTACAGGTAACTATTAGCTGGCATTGAGGGCACAGAGATGAGTTTGCCCATAAGCACTTCAGGAACTCATATAATAGGATTGTTTGTATGTAGAGGGCATTGAACTGAATTTTTCGGAGCTGAATTTGAAATCTATGAATTCCAGATCCTGCTGTTAAATTCTATTAAACAAAAGAACACAATTTCTCTTCTTATGGACATAGATGGAGAAACAGTAAAGAAAGAGGTGTGCGAGAGGGTTAAGACTTTTTTTTAAATTTTATTGGGGGCTCTTACAGCTACTACAACATTCAGTACATCATTTGTATCAAGCACATTTGCACACATGTTGCCACATACATTTCCCAACATTTTCCACTTGAACTCTTGGTACAAGCTCCTCTTTAAAAACAAACAAAAAAAACCCTCCCCTTTCCTCTGCCCCCCTTTTTTTAATGAATCATTTTATTGGGGGCCCATACAACTCCCACCACAATGCCTAACAATATCAGTTGTGTGCAGGCCACTTTTACACACCCACTGCCATCATCACTCTCAAAACATTCTTCCTCCCTCCAGGTCCCCGTTATCAGCTCCCTATATTACCTTTCCTGCCTCCCTTCCCCTTGAACCCTTAGTAATTTACAAATTATTTTTTTCATCCTGTACACTGTACAATGTGTCCCAACACTCACTTCCCTGTTGTCCGTGTCCCAGAGAGGAGGCTATGTGTAGATCCCTGAAGTTGGTTCTCCCTTTCTATTCCTCCATCCCTCCACCCTCCTGGTATTACCACTCCTATTACTAGTCTTGATGGATCATCTATCCTAAGTTTCCCATGTTTCCAACTGCACTGTACATCTCCTGGTCTAGCTGGATTTATGTGGTAGAATTTGGGTCATGATAGTGGGTGGGAAGCAGCATGGGAACTAGAGGAAGGTTGCATATCTCATTGCTACTACTCTGTATCTTAACTGACTCATCTCCTCCTTGTAACCCCTCTACAAAAGGATGTCACCTCACCTATTGATGGGCTTTGGGTCCCCAATCTGTACTCCCCCTCATTAATAACTTTTGTACAAAAGAATCTCAAGATCAGAGCAGTTTTAATAAAAATAACACAAACTCCCAAAACTCACCCAACTCATTTTGAAAGTAAATTTTTTTCATTAAAATGGTTTGAGAAACATAGCCCAATTCAAAGAAAAAAACAATTCTTTATAATTTTAAGACTTAGAGAAGGCCATGAATGGAGTCTCCAAAATTGAAATGTCATGTATCATGTTGTGAAGATTTTTTTTTATTGAATGTTCATCAAACACCTCATTTTATTTCAGTGTAGTCATTGAAGCCATCAAAACCACTTATGAAAACAGCAATCTGACTAATGAGGAGACAGGGATCAGGAGAGCCCTAACCATAATCTGTATCTGGACCACTGGTGCAATTTATAACCCCCAAAGTCAATTCTAAACCAGGGATGTTAGTAGCAGATACAGATTATGGTTTGGACTTTATGTCGTCCTGGGGCTGATCTCTCTGTAGGAATTATTAGCATGCCCAATGGTGCTGACCAGAAAGGGCTTCTGTCTATATTAACTCTTATTTTCAGGCCTCTGACTAATGAGGAGACAGGGGTCAGGATAGTCTACCACAGCAGGAACTCTTATTCCTAGAATCTGGGCACATCATTATGTATTGGACCCACAATCCTGTCTCTGGGATCTGATAATGGCAACATCCTCCACTTCTTGGTTTCCAAAGGAGATTTTATTCAGGAGAATAAGTACTTGTGATCTCTTGAAGCCATAATAAGGCCTCTGTAAATGGTTTCATTGTTTGCATCATAACTGCACTGAAAAAGCAGAGAATCTACCCTTTCCTGTTTTCTGGTTGGTAGTTCTTTATGCAGTATTTAATATTATCCTCACAGAATTTTGTGTTATTGCTATTATCATTTCCTTTTGCACAAATCAAGAGGTTTTGCTTTGTTTAATGGACTTGCTTAAAGTTTAATATTCAGTCTTACTGTGATGGCTTGTTTAATTCTATGATACTGAAAGCTTTGCCACTGACATATCTAATAGCATCAGGGTCATTTATGGCAGGCAGGTTTTATCAGAGCCTCCAGACAAAGATAGACTAGGAAGAAAGATTTAGAGTTTTACTTCCAAAAATCAACCAAGAAAAGCAGGGCTGGCTTGTGACTAATGAGGAGACAGGGTGAGGATGAAGCACTAGCACCAGCACTAAGAAGGCAAGCCCTCATGTGGGATTGCACCGTGGTCACAAGAAGAGACTTCAGTGTAATGATAATCATGAAGATGGAGGAGGACTGGGAAACATCGTCTTTCCTTTGTGTATGGGGTCGCTGTGAGTAGGAGCTGACTTGGAGACAACTAGCATCAAGAAGGAAATAGCATGAAGATCCATATCCTAAACGTCTTCTATTTCAGTGATAGCATGTCCCGCACTGAAGCAGACACATGCAGGAATCAAAGGAACCAAGGACACGGTCACACAGTGGTTTGCTGTTGGTATGGCCTTCAAGCCAGTTGCTGCCACATCATTCCAATTCATGGTGTTTTGTGAATGTTCAAGTACAAATGCTTCCTAGGATTTTTAAGGTGTTTTCAAAGAGAATCTCTAAGCTTTTCTTCAGGGGAAACTCTGGGTGGGACAAACTACCAACCTTTTGGTTAGTTATTAAGAGCTTGACTGCTGAAACCACCAAGAAACTCCAAAGCAAAGTTGCCATTGAAATGATTTCATGGCCACCTGGTGTAGCAGAGCAGACATGCTTCATAAAGTTTTCTTTACAAATTGCCAGACATTTTCCTTCTTTACAGTTTGATTGGCACTTCATCTATATATCATGCAGTTCAATAGTTCAATCATGTCAAGAAGAATTGTGCAATAACTATCACAATAAATTTTAGAACATTTTCTTGTTTATCATGGTTAAGTCACTTTTTAAATGAGTCTTGTAATCACAATCAGTTCTAGACCTCATTTCCTAATCCCATACACATATTTTTGCACATGAAATCGCCTAACCCTTTATACATTCCACCTCACCCTTATATACCCTATAAAACTTTGCATAAATTATCTCTATGCCTGTACTCCTTCTATGCTTCACAAACTGGACAATGAAGCAGAAACAATAAAAAGCAAACAAAATAAAATGGTAAGGATAAAATAATAATATAAAGATAAAAATACAAATAATGTGTTAGAAAGAAAAGAATGCCATTGATATTTAAAAAGTCAGTTAATAAATTTTTGTCATGGAGCATGGAACACACAAATACGCCTAGAACAAATTCAAGTTGAGTGAAGAGGGAGCTCAACTGACCAAGGATCAAGTTCAATCCAACAGAATTAAGATTATAATGATTTGTAATAGTAAAGCTGTTCCAGATGCTTGCCTGTGACTAGATGCTCTGTAGATGGGTTTTGGGGTCCCACTGTCCTTCATAGCCTCCTAGAAATTGGGCGCTCACAATGTAAGCTCTGATACTTTTTCCTTTATCATGTTTGAATTTTTGAATTGTCACCTGTGGCTCATTCCAGCTAGTGTGTTTCTTCCATGTGAACTTACTTGGCTCCTCACTTAAATGGCTGCTTTTTAAAATCTAAACCTTTAATACTTCAGACACTATTCCAGTTGATAGCCAGGCACTATCTGTTTTCTTCATCACACTTTGCTTGTCTTCAGTGATCCTTTCATAATAGTTAGCATGGGGCAGGGCCATGTTATCCGAGCTAATTCTTCTTGGCTTGGTGCTGCTTGTCCAAGGAAAATATACGACGCAGGTTTACTTTGGCAGTTGTACTATGACAAATCTTAAACCCTGTAAGACCAGCGACACCAACAACAGCAACAAAAAACATCCAGCAAACAAAAAAAAAATCAAAGAAAAGTAAACAAACTAAAGACAGGAAAGCAAGAACCCACAGAAACAACAAAAAAGTGCATTCTTAATCATTTCCCTGGGGTCTATGGGGATTGCACTGATAGCATCCTCAGTATTTCCAAAGACACAGCATTCCAGACACTTAGTATTAGGAGTCCAAGTGAATATAGTTCCACCTTGAGCTTAGTTATGCGGTTTTATATCTATATCGTTCAATCTCCCATTTGAATGAACTCTGTTTACTCAAGTATGGGGATTGATGCCAGGGGAATCAATTCCAGGCATTTTTCTATGGTGTTGCTAGGTGGGCTCGAACTGCTAACCTTTTGATTAGTAGTCTAGTACTAACCGTTGCACCTCATCTTTGCTCACTGTAATATGAGGCCTTCAGAATTAAGAAAGTTTCTGCTCATTTTTTTTCAGAATCACTTTATTAGGATATACTCCAGACATCATATTATTCACATTATTCAATAATTCAGCCATATCAAGCAGTATTGTACAATTGCTACCACAATCATTTTCAAAATGTTTACTTCCTTTTTGTACTCCTTGATACTGGCTCCCTGTTATCCCTTCCCTCCTCTGTTATTAAACACTGTCCCACCCTCCACCAATGGGAACCTTTATTCTAGTTATTGTAGTTACTGACTCTATAGATTAACCCGACATGGGTTTCATATACTGAAAAACATACAAAGATCCACAACAGACAGTCAAAAATGCTACCAACAATAACAAAATACAGCAGAGATAACCCTCACTATGGAAAACACACATACATCAAAATGAAAAACAAGCAGAAAATATTAAAAATAAGATCAAGCACAAAACACAAATGGCTAGATTGTAACCATTCAAGTTAGAGTTTACATTGTAATCTACTATAATATGATAATCAGGCTATTCCCATCCTTCATTTATGGAAATTTCCAGAGACTTAATACATTTTGGTCTTCCAGTGTCCTCCATAGTTTTTGTCCATGTGTTAGTGTGGGTGAACGACAGAAATAAATTCACAGACATTCATATGTGTATAAGAAAGAATATTATATAAAAGAATAATTGGATATTAAGAAAACATCCCAGCCCAGTCCAGATCAAGTCCATAAGTCTGGTATTTGTCCATATATGTCTGATATCAGTCTGTAAATTCCTCTTCAGACTCATGAAGCACATGCGATGATGCTGAGTGCAGGAAGAGCACAGTCAGTGGGTACAAAGTCTTCTGGATCCAGTGGCAGTGGAAGCATCTTAGCACAGGTATGGGTCTTCATGTGGCTCCTCCAGCTCGAAGGCACTGATGGCCATCAGTGTAACTCCACGTGCTTTGTCAGCAGAATGTCTGTCTAGCAGAGAGCAAGTGTATCTGGCCTTCTGTGAGCTACTTATCTCCATTGCGACTCCAAATAAGGTCATCAAGCTGGGACTACATCAAGGAGATTACATAACTACCACAATCAGCAAGCCAGCATTCACAATTTAAGCTCTGATACCATTGCCTCCTTTGGATGTGGATTTAATCTTTTCCACTCCTTGGATCCCAGATGTTGGTGTGTTTCTTTCACGTGGGCTTACTTGACATCTCTCTTAGATGCCTACTTGTTTGACAAGAAGCCTTTGAAAACCCCATTTGCTATTCTTTTTGATAGCCAGGTGCCACCCAATATCTTCATGTGCTGTATCATGCATCTCTTTCATGCTTCTTTCATGAAGGTTCATATGGAGCAGGGTCACATTGTTAGAACTAATTGTTCTTAGATTAGAGATAGGATTAAGTGGAAGCCCCAAATCCATTCCTAAATCTATGTTTCTTATCTGTGTCGGGTTCACCTTAGAGACCTCTTTGTTATTTTATGGTAGAGAATCTTACCTGGAGCATAGGGCCCTTCTGTTTATAGTATCATTGATTTGTAATGTATATAAATACAAGATAATGCATTTAAAGCAGAATTGAGAAAGGGAAATTAAACAAATGTGGGCTAACTATTAATCATAATTCATGGATTGTTGACTTGAACAGATTAAGTCCCTACATGAATAGACACTATTTACACAAATAATGGTAGTTGTTGGTCAATCCCACTGACAAAATCAGACACAATTTTACCAGAATAATACATATCTTAATAAGTTAAGTAGGGCATTGAAAAAGTAACTAAATGTTAGTCTGTCTGTCAATAGAACTATCCTCTTGGTATAGTTATCCTCTGTTTTTCCACACTCCTTGTAATTTCAGCCTTAATCCCACAAATGACAAGTGTGTTTGAGGCAGAGACCAGTTTACTGAGTGGAATTTCTACAATACATCCCTCTGCTATGGCCTTTGAAGTATGCTATGCACTTTGAAGATCCAGAGTTAAATGCCCTAGTATTCTATGGTCCATGGACTGATTCCCCGGGGGAAGTACAGAGATTCGGTCCCATATGCCCTATTAGGAGCCTAGTACCAGGCATACTTTCCCTTCGGGGTTGACCAAAGTATTTCTAATCATTTTTCCCCTGCTAGGAGATTGGTCTTCTACATTTTTTATCAATTGAAATGCTCTTCTCTCCTCCAAGACATGTATGTTCCCCTTATCCTTTCTCGATTTGCTTTTCCCATCAGTATCGCTTATTATTGTGGTAGAAATGGCTGCTGTTTCGGAAACCCTCTTCCTCTTTTGCTTGGCAGCCACTAAATGATCATTTCTTCCTTTCCTCTTTCATTTCTTCTTTTCCTCCACTCTTAAAAATCTGATCCAAGCTAAAGTGAGGATTCCTCTTTCAAGGTGGTTTTCAAGATATACATCTAGAGAGGATTATGGTTCATTGCCACTGATATGACTGACTACAGAATTTCTTGTCAGCCTTTGTTAGTGAATTGTGTGACATGAAGGCATGTTTGCTTTCATCTTGGTGTTTTCCCTAACAGCAGTGGGTTTATACTTTATTTGTACTTTTCTGATTGACTATCTTTCCAGTTCCTCCATGTCATGAGGTGTCTCGTGGTTTCATCGCTGGTTTTTAGAGATGTGTAATATTCCATTGTGTGGATGTATGAAAATTTAAAAATTCATTCTCCTTCTAATGGGAATTCTGACTGTTTCCAACTAATTATTATTGTAAATTGTGCTACAGTACACATGGGAAAGCATTCATCTGTTTGTGATCTGTCTCATTTCTTTGAGGTATATGCTCAGCAATGGTATTGCTGGGTTGCACAGAATTTCTCTTGACAGTTGTCTTTTTTGGGGGGGCATCCCTGCCCTCTGGTAGTTGTGGGAGCTACCCAACCTTGCTCCTGGAGAGCTGCTGCTGGATTTAAACCGCCATGCCCATGGGCGGCAGTCTTGCACTCAACCACTATGCCACCAGGGCTCAGCTGACAGTTGTCTTAAAAACTGCCATATCCTTTTCCACAATGGTTATACATATTTATAAGCCTATCAATCAGTAGTGAATTAAACTTCCAATCTCTCCACACACCTTCCCTAATTTTTCGCTCTGTTTTTGTTTTGTTTTGTTTGGTGTCTTATCATTTTGATTTGCATTTTCCAGATAGCTGATGGACAAGAGCATTTCTTTCTGTGCTTCTTAGCTATTCAGGTGTCATCCTGTGTGAATTGTCTGCTTAGATCCTTTGCTCATCTTTAAGAGGGTTGTTTGTTTTCATTTGGGGGGGGCATCACTGCCTCCTGGTGGGAGTAGGAGGCCCAGCCTTGCTCCTGGAAAGCTGCTGCTGGATTTGAACCACCAATCCTGTGGACCGCAGTCCCACACACAACCATACACCACTGGGGCTCAGCCTAGGTTATTTGTTTTCTTTCAGTTGTGGTGTTACAGCTTCTTTAGATTTTAGTAATTGATCCTTTGTTCATTATGCCATTTCTAAATATCTTTTCACTATCCATGGGCTCTCACTTTGCTCTTATGATGAAATCTTTTATGTACACAGCATTATATTTTTATTTTTTACACAGCCAGTTTTATTGTCATGTAGTTGATGGATCTTACAGTTCAATATTTCAATCAAATCTTGTAGAGTAGCAGAAGCTGCTCTCTCTCTCTCTCTCTCTTTAGCTTCTCTCAAGATTCTTTTTCCTCAAAGTTGGTTACTTTAACTTATGTATCTTGATCATTTTTTCTGCAGTCTAATCTATTTGGAGTTTTCTCTGATTCCTGGATGGTTATTGTCTCCTTTGTGATATAGGGGAAAGTCTCCTCAATGAATCCACTTGCTGATTTATCTGTAGATTTGTTTGTTTCTTCCTGTTCTGGTATTCCAATGAGGCATATATTATTTCTCTTCATGGTGTCCTGTGTAATTCTCAAGCTTTTTTCAGGTTCCTTTGCTTTTTTTGTTTGATTGTTTTTTTGTTTACTGAAATCTGAATGTTTATTTTTGTGTTCACTGTTTCTTCTCTTCCATTTTATAGCTGTTTTTGTACTGTGTTTTTTTATTTCTGCAATCTCATTGTTTAGCTTCTGAATTTCCTTTGAGTATGAGGTTTTTCCTTCATTTTCGGTATGCACCACAGATGTCTTGTTTGATTCTAAACAACAGTCTCTTATATTCTCTTTCTGTTAGTTCCAGGGCTTCTTTTTCTGGATTTTTCATTAGGCTTGGGTAATCTTCAGTGAGTGACTTATTATTATCTTGATTTTTTTGTGGTTACTGCTGTTGGGTGTTGTTTGTTTGACATAGTGATAAAGCTGTAAGTGATGTATAGAATCTGGGTTGCAAATGAAATGGGGAGTTGGCTCTTTGGGTTAGAGGAGAAAGATCAGAAAGGAGATGTAAATTGTATTATGTGGGTATGAAGAAGTGGTAGAGTTGATCATAGCATGAGTGAGGGATATGAATAAGGGGCATATGAGTAGGATTTAAGTGATGGTATTAATAATAGTTGGTTTTCTGGTTAAATGTAATAGTTTTAAAAAATACATTGGAAAGTGGATTTTAAGAATTATGCTAGCATCTGTTACTTTAAATGAAAGTGTGCCTCACTGAGAGAGGGGGAATAGTATCTTGAGGTAGTGGTGGGTGGGGTAGTTGAAGAGTATATCTTTTGGTCTATTAGGGGGGCACTTTTCAACCCACTATATTCCATAAGGAGAGAACATCAGGTTGATGTTATTTGGATATAATAAAAAGACTCTGGTTTGACACAGTCAGCTTCCTAGCTCTCAGGGAAATGCTAAGTCAGTGTGGGAATTTAACTCTTGCAAGGAAGCAGAAAGTCAACTGGTAATAGAGTAGAGCTATGAAGATTCTGCACCCTGCCAAATGAACAGGCCTTCCTCCATACAGGGTTTTCAGGAGAAGAGTGGCGGTGAGGGAGAGTGATAAAGATGCTAGATGAGAAGAAACTTCTAATTGGGGGAATGTCAGGAAACAGTGAATCCCTTGCAATGGATATGGGGAAGATGTGCCTGCAGAGTCTCACGACTGTGCTTTTCCACTCTCAGGTACATTGATGTACATACTAGTCTCTTATAAGGAGGAGGAGAGTCACCCAGGTGATAAAGTGTGGACATTCCTCCCTCTACAACATGATCTGACCTCCACATAGGGTTCTCAGGTGTCAGAGAGGAAGGAGGAATAGAAGTGCTCATTGAGAGGGGAATTCCAATTGCTGGGCCTTTGGAAGGGGAGAGCCCCTTTAAGGGGTGAATCACCAAGTTTGGGGAGAGGGAGTGGCATAGACTTGTTGCTTTGCCCAGCACCAGGGGTGAAAAAGTGTTTTTTCTTTTTAAGGGAAAAATCAAAGATAATTCTTGAGCACTGATAGTTCAGATCATGTGTCCTCTTTTTCAGAATGCGGATCCCTACCTGTTGTTTCTGGCTGGGGGATGGAAATTTCTAGATAGATGACACTATTTGGCTGTCATCTTTTTGGAATTCTTCCCAGTTCATTTTTTTTAAACTCTTAGCTTTCAGTTTGCTATGCTTCCATGATAAAATTTGCTGTCCTCCACACTCATACACCAGGAAGCAACTCACATCCCTTGCTTGTTTTCTGCTGGGTTCCAAGACCGGATTAAGTTTACCTCTATTGACCATCACTGCAGCATAGAAGTTTCAAAATGCATTTTCTCTAGAGAATCCTTTGTCTAAATTAAAGCACACAGGGAAACTTAGGATGTGAAGCACAAACACATGAAGATGGTGAGAATATGGAGCATGACTCCAGCCCTGTTCTCTTCCTATTTTACTTTCTTCCAAACAGCAAGTGCTGAAAGGGACCATGAGACCACTGAAACTCAAAATCATGGGTTTGGTACATTGCCTTCTTTCAAGAAGTTTCCAGAACTCAGCAGCCAATCGTGAGGGAATATGAACAGAAGAGGGACCAGAGTTTTCAAGCCTACTGTGATAAAGAGTTCTTGCATAGGTTTCTAAGGAAAACATGTCACTTCCTTATTGTGGCATTTTATTCAACACAACTTTCTATATATTGGCCCTTTAAGGTCTTTGGATCCCTGACATCATACATTTGGAGGTTGATTGAACCAAGCATAGACATTCTCTCCTGTTTTCATCCCTTTTCAGTTACCTCGACTTAGTTCTATTTTATAAAAACTATAGGGCCAGAGAACTCCTTTGAGATAAGGAGAGCTATATTCTGTCTTATCTACTTCTTTCTGGTCTTCTGACTTTGACCAATGAATCTACTTTCATTGGCTTGATTTTGTGGACTTGACTATCTTATCTCCTGAGTTCCTCCAAACCTTGCCATATCAAATTAGAGAACTTACATTGGCTATTTGTCCCCAAATTTCACACAGTCTCATGTTGATGAACATGGACAGAAATGCATTTCTTCTTAGCTCAGCTCTGAGGGAGGTTGGGATTGTTCAAGAGGAGTGTTACTAAGATGCTATCACCAAACAATAGAGAAATAAAGAAATCATGGCAGAACAAAGTGATTGATTTAAGCAAACTCAAATTCCTTTCCCTCATCTTTCCCACAGAGTGATTGGGCTGGCACAGATCCCAGGCAGTCTGTCTTGTGTGCTTTTTTCCCTCAATCCCAAGGTGGCTTGGGCTTGGCACTATTTGAAGGCTGGTGGTATTCTTTTTCTTGGAATCAGTTTCTTCATTTTCTTTTTGCTCTAGACTGGACCACGTTTCTATGTTCCACACTTGGCTTCCATTAAGTTGGGGAGATACTCTAGTCCTGATGGGTGCCTAAATTGGAAGGAGCCTCTCATCTGGTTGCAGTCAGTCCATCTTTGGCTGATTTTGACTTGATATTGTGTCCTTCACACCTCCTCAGTGACAGTGGCCACTTTGGCTTGCTGGGATACTTCCTCCTGCACCTCTTGCACCTCATCCATTTCACTGCCAAAGGTTATTTTTCTATACAACTTCAATGAATGTTAGGACTTCTTTATCTATTTCTTAAACTTTTCTTATTTTACTGTCCTATTAATATTTAAACAACAATATGGAATTGGGTAAACAAAAAAAGAGTTGAAAAAATTAAAATTATTAAAGTAGATTTCTCTTAGGAGCCCTGGTAGTGTCACATTGGGTTGCTAGCTGCAGAGACAGCAATCTAGAATCCACCAGTGCTCCATGGGGGAAATTCAGCTATCTACTTCTGTACTGAGTTAGTCTCAAAAACTCACAAAGCAGGTTTACCCTGTCCTATAGGGTGTTGAGAGTTAGCATGGACTTGATGCCAATGAGTATGGTTTATGCTTTATGCTCACCCATATTAATAAATGCTATTTTTCTTTTTCTGTAAAGTGGAGGTTGTGGCTTCATATATCACTGTGCAACATGGTTTCATCATTTAATTTTTCATGTTATAACTTCATCAATTTTAGTGCACTCGCTTCTAGACAAGAGGTTCTCAAACTTTTGTTGACATATCATTTTTTTCCTCTGAATTGAACCAACTTGCTCAATTCTTAAAATTAAGTAATGGCTGTCTCTACTAATTTTCAGAAAATTAAATTAATAGGTTTAATTTTTACATTTTTCATTTTCTGTTGTGCCATAAAATATTGGTTGCTGAGGTAGAAATTCCTTTGGAATTTGGTTCCTTGGCTTGAAAGTATATGGTCATGTTAAGTCTCTCAAGAGATATATACTTCGGTCCTCGGCTCCATGCGAGAAAGAATTCACTCTGAAGCAAGTTTTATGAAAGTTAGAAGTTTCCGGTCTCCATGGGAACACACAGGACCCCTAACCCTATCTGCCTGCTGGGCTCCAGAGTGTAGCCTGGTTGTGCTATGTTGTATCGCAGCCTCTGGGAAAGAGTAAGCCAGAGCCAAACTTTTGGCCTTTTCAAATTTTTGCCAGAGAAGTGTGGTTGACAATGGTGGTCATCACCATTGGCTGAATTGAATTCATCTGATCTAGATGGGCCAATCCAGGTGTGGCCACGGCTTTATTACACATAACATTTAAACAATGCATTTATTGTTTCTGTACTACTCCCTCTAGAGCCTTAAACACATATAAGTGATCATCTAAGTATAGCAATTCTCCTGGAGCAATGAAAGGGGAATTGGATATACAAGGAAGAAATAGAATGTGGGCTAATTGCTTTAACAATGCTATCTTTTTTATGAGCCAGGACTGTAATGGATCAAACTATCATTATTAAACATTTTGATAGAAAATGTTGTCCACAATTGTAGAACAAAATTTCATTTTCTCCTGAATTCAGGGATCCAGATTTCTGGATCAATGGAGGAACTGAGGAGATTTGAGATTACTTCCCCAATATTATACAACCTAAATTCTTCTTAAAGTGCAATGCTATCTGAGATTGGATTCAATCTTCCCACATTCAAGTAAACTCAGAGAATACAACCAATATTCAAGTTTATGCAGTACGAAAGTTAGTGATAAAGAAATGGAAGAATTCTACCAACATTTTCAATCTGAGTGGAGCAAACACACAATGGCCATCTGTTGAAAATTATTAGCAATTGGAATGCAAAAGTTGGTTAAAAAAAAAAAGGAAGGAAAAGTAGGAAAATAAGGTCTTGGTCATAGAAACAAAGCAGAAGATTTCATGATAGAATTCTGTGAGACCAGCAACTTGATCATGGCAGATACATTTTCCAACGGCACAAACAGCAAATATATGCATGGACTTCCCCTTATGGACTACACAGAAATCAAATTGACCACATCTAAAGGAAAAGGCAATGTAGGAACTAAATATCAGGAGCTAAAAGAAGGTTAGAGGTTGACTGAAATATAGAACACTAAAGTTCCTAAATTCAGGATGAACTGAAAAAAATGAAAATAAGACCACATGTGCCAAAATATAACCTCAAGTCTATTCCACCTAAAATTTGAGAACACCTCAAGAACAGATTTGCTGAAATAAGTACTATTGACAGAAGACTTTATGAGCTGTGGGATGATATCAAGGACATAATACATGAGAAATCAAAAATCTACTGAAAAGACAAAAAAGAGGGAAAGATCAAAGTGGTTATCAAAGACTATAACGTGCTTTTCATCATAAAGCAGCTAGGGAAAATGGAAGAAATTGCAAAGTTAAAAAGTTGACCTGAAAATTTCAAAGGACAGCTCAGGAAGACAAAATAGTGTGATGAAATGTTAAAAGAACTAGAGCTACATAACCAAAATGGAAGAATTAAAGAGAAATATCAAGCCTCAAGTTGCAATATTGACAGATTCTATGGGCAAAACATTGAATGATGCAGGGAGCATCAAAAAAGATGGAAGAAATAGAGTCACTGTACCAAAAAAGGACTAGACTATATGCAACCATTTCAAGAAGTAACATATGAGCAAAAATTAGTGGTGCTGAAGGAAAAAGCTCAAGTGTCATAGAAAGCATTAGTCAAAGAAAAAACTCCAGGAACTAATAGACTATCAATGGAAATGTTTCAGCAAGCTGGTGAAGCACTGAAAACTTCCATGCTTTCCACCTTTGTTTCTGCCAAGAAATTTAGAAGACAGCTACCTAGCCAACTGATTGGAAGAAATCCATAATTGTACTCATTCCAAAGAAGGAGACTCATTAAAATATCAAACTATAGAATAATACCATAATTATCAAATGCAAGTAAAACTTTGCTGAAGATCTTCAAACAGGGTATGTAGCAGTACATTGACAAGGAGCTGTTGAAGATTCAGTGTAGACTCAGTAGAGAACATGGAACAAGGGCTATCGTTGCTGATTTCAGATGGATTTTGCCTAAAAGCAGAGAAATGCAGGAAAAATGGTTACTTATGTTGAACTGATGATGCCAAGGCATTTGAATATGTGGGCCATACCAAACTCTGGACAGACTGGAGAGAATGGATATTCCAGAACACTTTATTGTGCTTTTGCAAAACCAGTACATAGATCAGAAGGTAGTTGGGCAATCAGAAGAAGGGAATACTGCATGATTTAAAATAGAAAGGCATGCATGCAGAGTGCATCCTTTCATTATATTTATTCAATCTGTGTATGAGAAGCAAATGATCAGAGAATCAGGATTGTATGAAGAAAATGGTGCATTTCAGTTGGAGGAAGGCTTATTAACAACATGCACTATGTAGATGACACAACTTTGCTTGCTGAGGGTGAGGGGGATTTGATGCACTTGCGGATGAAGGTCAAGGCTTGCAACCTTTGGTATGTGTTACAACTCAATGTAGAGAAAATCAAAATCCTCACAATTGCATCAATAGGTAACATAATGATAAGTGGAGAAAAGATTTAAAGTGTTTCCTCTTGCTTGGACCCACAATCAATGATCATTGAAGCAGCATTAAAGAGATCTAAAGATGCAATGCACTGGGTAAATCTTGTTGGACAAGAACTTTTTAAAGTGCTGGAAAGCATGGCTACCTTGAGGACTAAGTTGTGCCTGACCCAAGCCATGGTATTTTCAATCACTTCATATGTACATGAAAGTTGTACATTGAATAAGGAGAACCAGGAAGATTTCATGCATTTTAATTGTGGTGCTGGTGAAGAATATTGAAAATACTATGCATTGCCAAAAGAGCAAACAAATCTGCCTTGGCAGAAGTATAGCCTGAAAATATTCTCTGGACCCTTGAGGACTAAGTTGTGCCTGACCCAAGTCATGGTATTTTCAATCACTTCATATGTACATGAAAGTTGTACGTTGAATAAGGAGAACCAGGAAGATACCATGCATTTTTATTGTGGTGCTGGAGAAGAATATTTAAAATACTATGGATTGCCAAAAGACCAAACAAATCTACCTTGGCAGAAGTATAGCCTGAAAATATCCTCTGGACCCCAAATCCCTGCACAGTGAACCTCCAGGATGCAGAAGACAGATATACTATCAGAAGGGTAGCAACAGAACCAGGAGCCAGAACATAGATTTTTCCAACTCATGAATGAAGAAAAGCTGAGTGTTTCTGTGCAGGAAGCTGCCTTGTGGAGTGTGGGTACCTTGCAGCGCTTAATTGAGGATGTTAGACTTCCTCGTGGAAGTGGAGTTGAGTGTCTTCAAGATGAGGCTTGCTGGAGTGGGGGTACTTTTGAGTATATAATTCATGGAGCTGAGTTTTCTGATCCCTGGAGCTTGAACTGAATGTATTTGGGTTGAGGCTTAAAGTGGAGTGGTAAGCCCCTTTGATCATTTGTTAGCAGACCCAAAGTAACTTTATAACATGTTCTGATAAACAACTCAAATTTGAACATTTCTTACTGGCATTTCAACTTGTTAACTTTCTCTTTAACTCCTTTAATAATGAATTTTGTCTGTGATTTCTGAGTAGCCATTGCAATGGATTTTAGGTCCTGTATAGTTAAAATAGAGAATGTTAAGACAACTCACCAGTATCCAGTACACCATGAAAAGTCTAATTATTTCTTTTACGCAAGTGAAAAATAATTTCTGTGAAAAACTGCAGATCCCTTTAAGAAAGACAAGGAGAAAAGCTAACATAAATCTTTGGTGGTGTTGTGGGGTTCCCCCCTCAAAAGGACCTGGCTTTCCCTTCATTAAAGGCATTGTGGGACTGAAAACTGTCTCAAGTCTGGGAATTGAGTGGTCATGACTTGACAATTTGAGTTAGACTGGTATACCCAACTTAGAATTTTTCAGTTTGTCTTGGTCAAGTAAATATTTAGTATACTGGCATCTATTTCACTTCTAAGGACACCCTACTTGTATAGCCAATGCTGTAGGACCATAAAGTCTGATTATTCTGATTACTACTTCGATTATGATGCTAATGATGTAACCATGCATAATTTATCTGTTGATTGAGTGCTTCCACTTGACCCCTATCCCCTTGGGGCCGAATCAGTCCTTTTGAAGGTGTGTTTTCTTAATTTGCTTAGTGCAGTTCCCACTTTCAAGACTGGATGTTATAAAATAACAATCATAGGAGTGATCAGAGATAATGGGGCTTTATTCACAAATTTGTTTCTGTTTGGATGAAGGGTGTGCCCTCTTGGTAATCTCTTTGTGGATCTACTGATTTATTTCTCATAGATCTACTCAAAACTTTTAAAAACCTAAAGTAAACTAAGGTAGATATACTATACTGGACTTATGTAGGCCATCTCATAACCCATGCTTCAACAAACCAAACAAATAAGTCAAATAAAATGAGATTTTCTCCTAACCTCTCAAGCTAAAACAACAATTGAAATATTTGTGCTTACTGGGATTATATAAATTAACTTAAACTGATCCAACTTGGGTCCTAAGTTTCATGAATCTTGTGCTATTTTTTCATACCCTTATTAATCATTCCCACATATTTGCTATGGGATTCTGTCTTAATATATTAGAAAAATGTAGCAGTGCTTTAGGTGTACAGTAAATTTCTTCTAGGGACATTATCTGAACTTCACCTTTGGAACTTGCTGTGTCTTTAGTTATAGGTCTAGAGGCAGTAATTTATGGGGAGCACATTTCTTGAGCTCCTGCAGCATTATCTTGTAAGACATATGCCTCAGGAAATGCTCCAGATACAATCCCACGTGCTGTGCCATCATGCACAGTTGGGTAAATCTACTCATGCACATGTGTGGGTAGTCAGTGAGAATGACTTTACTGAGAGTGGATTAATCTCTTCTGATGGAAAGGTTGGTACTGTTGGCTGAAGAAGCTCAATGGAATCTCGGAGCTCAGTGTTTCCTTCTTCTGTATTATCAGGTCATATATCCACATCCCTTTGTTCAGGTTTTCAGTAGCTGAAAATGCTTCCAAGCTATGCATATAGTTTTCAGTAGATACTTTCTCTAACGTGAAAAAATGAGTCTTTCTTTGTTGTATGTTTTCAATCTGGAAGTTCTGCTGAAATATATTTACTTTTGTTGACCCTGCTGGCATTTAAAATAGCAGTGACATAACTTCTAGTATCACATCAATACACAAGCCACCTAGGGATGACAAACTGACAGACAGTGGTGTAGTTAAATTGATGAAATCTAATTGACTACATCTGTGGGAAGACACTGTGTATAACTGATATCAACAGCCAAACCAAACCAGGCGCCGACCATAGAAAAGATCATCCATTGCTCATATCTAAGTTGTTCAGGATAACATTGAAGAAAATTACAACAAATACATGAGTCAAAATATGACCTTGAGTCAATTTTGAAAACATCTCAAGGACAGATTTGATGCATTGAACACTTATAACAGAAGACCTGATGAACTGTGGTAGGGCATTAAGAACAGCCATTATGAAGAAAGTAAAATGTCATCTTAAAAAAAGACAGGAAAGAAAGAAAAGATCAAAGTGGATGTGGGAAAAGACTCTAAAACCTGCTCTAAATCATACAGTAGCAAAAGCAAATGAAAAAAAAGAATGAATTCAAGTACCTCAATAGAAATTTCAAAGGGCATCTTAAGAAGACAAAGCCAAATTTTATAATGAAGTGTGCAGGGACCTACAGTTAGAAAATCAAAAGGGAAGAACATCAAAACTGAAAAACTCAAGAAGAAATTCAAGCCTCTAGTCACAATTTTGAAAGACTTTGTAGATTTAATTTTGGATGATGCAGGAAACATCCAGAGAAGATGAACAGTTTACATAGAGTCACCATACCAAAAAGAACTAGTTCACATCCCATCATTTCAGAAGGTATTATGTGAGTAAGAACCAATTTTGCTAAAGGAAGAAGTTCAAATTACATTAGCCAAAAATAAGGTTCCAGGAATTTATGGAATACCAATGGAAATATTTCAACAAGCTGATAAATTACTGGAAGCATGTATATATTTATGCCAGGAAATTTGGAAGACAGATACTTGACCAAAAAACTGGGCCCCATTTTTCCCCAACAAATGCCCTCACCTTAATATCAGATACCTTTCTAGGTTGAAAATTAAGATAAAATTATATTTCTAGTTTGATTAGATTCTGGCTTTGGTTTTTAGTAATATTGCTAAAACTAAAAGTTTTGTTACTAGAAGAGGTAATTCTTTCATGGCACAAGTAGAAATTTTGTTCTCTTTTATTGGGTATTTAAGCCAGGTATCTCAAGCTCTGACGTTGTCTCTTTCCTTTATCACTTTGCCTATTGCTAAGTAGTACCCACCGAGTACCCACTTCTCATCCTGACAAAGTTTTAGAAAGATATTAAACATGTGACCACATTGAGCCTCACGTCTCACCAACATATCATCTATTGGTGGCACTATTTTGAATATTAGCTTTACCATTTCAAGCCATGGATTAGCAATGCCTCCTTTACTAGTAGTGACAGGCACCCATATAGAGAGACAGAGGCATAGTTTTCAGTGCCTTTAGTCTAATTCTACCTGAGAATCAACTTAGAAATCTCATCTTGATGATTTTATTTCTCTAGAATCCCTCCTGGTAAAAAATGTGTTAGACTGAGTTCTCTAGGTAAGCAAAAGCAGTGATGCCTGTGTGTGTGTTTGGGATATATATCCCAAAGGGAGAGACAGAGAGAGACAGAGAAATAGCTTCACTGTTGTAGAAATAGGTAAGTACACTCTGGTTTGAGTCAGTTGGATGTAAACTGCTGAATCTGAGAAACAGCACGATAAAGGAACCAGAAGGTCACAGGTTTGTGAATGCAGAGATAAATGAATCTGAAGCTAGCCCCCAAAATCCTGCTGATGGCTTCTGGAATTGACAGGTGACATAATAGAAAATTGATGAACCAGGTACAGGACCAGATTTAGAAGAAAGTAAAGGGACAAAGACTTTCAGCTTTGCTTGGGGTCTCTCTCCTACCAAAAAACACATCTCCAATTGGGGGTCATCAGGATGTGAAGTGACTGAAATATTGGACTCTATTCCTTCCCTCACCTAAGTTTGTCTAACTGATATAAACTCTAGCCAATCACAGGGTTCAATCAACATTGCTGATCAATCTCTTCAGAAAAGTGAGGTACAGTGATGGGGCCACTTATCTAGATTTGTAGGAGTCCTTATGAGCAGATAAATTTGGTATGGTGGCAGTTCTTAAAAATTAGTTAAGAAAGTCTCTGCATAGTTGAATAAGAGGCCCTGATTGCACTGTTGCTGAAGTGCTCAGATGCTAAACAACTGGCAAATTGTTTGACTCTACCAACTGCTCTTCTGGATAAAGATGTGGCAGAAAGCTTCCATAGAGATTTGCAGATTTGCAAATATTATAGGGACAGTTCTACTCTGACCTGTAAGGTTGCTGTGAGTCAATATGTCAGTGGGTTTTAGTTTGAGTAAGAGAGCAGGGGGCAGGTGTAAGTGAAGATTTGAAGTTAGCAGTCTAGAGGGGATTAGCATCAGAGGCCCAGGCAGTACAATACATTAAAGTAGGAATATAAGAAAATTTCAGGTATCTTCTGTGGTCTCAAGAACTATACTGGGGGTAAGGTGGGACATGGCACTTGAAAGGAATGAAAAGCTTCTACTATAGTGCTGTCTACCATTGTGTTGACTCATTTGTAACTACTTGCATATGACTGCATTGATGGGTCAAGGGCATAGGATCTAACTCATCTAAAAGATAATTTATTGACTTATGGTCTACAAAACCTGGTGATAAAGTAGGTTATGTGTTGGGATGCTAACCACAACGTCAGCAGTTCAAACCCACTGACTGCACCCGGGGAGAGATATAAGGCTGTATTAGCCTTTAGAAATCCTTTATAGGACCATTATTAGTCAGAATCAACTATATGGCAATAAATTTGGGTCCTAGAAGAGCAGAGAATACATGGGTTACTCTTATAGAAATTTGAACTACAGTGGCCAGAAAAAGAAATAACTGTTTCTTGAAGAAGTACAGCCAAAATGCTTCTTAGAAGTGAAGGGGACAAGACTTCATCCCATGTTGTATGGAAAAGTTGTCAGCAGAGATCAATCCCTATTAAAAAAAAACAAAACATCATGCTTGGTAAAGTCAAGGGTCAGTGAAAAAGAGAAAGGTTATCAAGGAGATGGATTGGCACAGTGAGTGCAACAATGGGCTCAACCATAGGAGTGATTAGGAGAATGTGTAGATGGGCAGTGATTTTTTTTCTGTTGTGCATATTCTGTTAGATAGGTTCTCTAGAGAGACAAAACCAGGAATATAGCCAATTAGTCCATGCAGCAGTACAGAGGGCTAAGTTCAAGTCATTTCCATGTAACAGTGAATATACTGGAAGTCCTTCAGTCCATGAAGGCCCCTATGTCCAAGGTCAAAGAAGCAAACAGCTGAGTCTTCAGTAGGCAAATGCAAGAAGTCCAGCCACAGGCAGCAAACAGTAGGCAGCAAACAGTCACCAACAGTTAGCAAGATGACAAGATCTGACAGTCCCAAGCTCAAACGATGTATACACTAGCAGTGTGGTAAAGCAGGTCTCAAAAGAATCTCAAGATCTGGTGACACAATCCTTAGGCTGCAGCCCGACAGGTAGTGTAGCTCATGAGTTCAGGCAGAGAACTAGCAGCAGTGGGTGGTCTGTTCAACAGAGAGCAAGAGAGAGTGCATCAGAGCTTGCTGAGCCATTTATTTCTTTGCCCTCTCATGAAACTTCAACTTTATTAATCCCACATGTTCCTATTGGCCAGGTTGGCACAATAAACCTACCTATCAAAGGTATTATGAGTGGGAACCAACTATGAGTGATAGCTACTAACAATACAATACAAGAACTTAAACAACCTAACCAAAACTTAAAGTTTATCATTCTAATCTGTCTTTTCTTTTCTAGTTCATGGAGACCCCATTGCAATACAAGCCAGTCTCTTCCTCAGCTTTCCCTAGTCCTCAACATCACAGATCAGCTTCATCCAGACAGTCACCTGCCACACTTACATTCTTCCACTTACTTGGTCAAGCCCATCTTGCAGTCAGAGATTATATCCAGGGAAAGCAGCACATTGAATAGGGCACCTCTAACTTCTATAGAAACAGAGTTAAATTGACTAATCCTAAACTGACAGTCTGGGATTGGGGAATGCCTTTTAAGACTGAGATTACAATTGTAACTCAGGATGTAAAGTATTTTTACAACATGAAGTTTTATCACTAGTGATGAAGCAAAAGTGGTGTCCACTTTTAATTTCTAGCACAGAACTAGGCAACAGTAAGTTTTCAAATGATAAGTGGGTGTGTATGTTTGTGTGTGTGATATCCTCTATAGGAAAGGTAATGAGGGCAGACCAGAGCAATTTTAACTCAGGGAAATCCCAGATGTGCCAGAGTAGCACTGTGATTCAAAGGATTTTCAATAACTGACTTCTCAGGAGCAGACCAGCAAGGCGTTCTTTATTCCAAGTTAATTCTGAGTAGACTTGAACCTTGAATCTTTCAACTAGGAGTTAAATACAGTAACCTGATTTCCACTCAAGGACTCTAAGGTTAGGGAAGAGGGAGATATTAAAGTTGCTACAGGAGACCTGAGGTTGCTCATTTGAGTCCTGATCTTACATTGAGAATGGCATATGAATGACATGGCATTTGCTTTGAGATTCTCACAGTAGAGGAACTGTATCAGGATGAATTAGTGAAGGTTATCTGTGAGCAGAATCACCTGGAGCAGGAAAGGACCACTAGAAATTCTCGGTCTGGCAGTACAAGGGGTCTCCTCTTCCCACTTCTACAGGGTCTGTGAAACTATGGAAGATGTCAGGCACAGCTCCCCTTCTGAGTGGCAAATAAGATATAGTTCAATATTCATCTTGTATCCTATCAGGCAACCCTCCTAGTCAGTCCAGAGCTCAATCTTTCTCCATACACACATACTTCTCAAATTTGCTGTATTAAATTACTGCTGAAATCTTTCAACATCTCAGTATCAGATTCATATAACCAAATGCATAGGGGTTTGCTTTTTAATCATCCCCAAGAGAAAGAAATGAAAATTACTTGCAGGATTTTGACAAAACAATCAAACCAATATATATGTTTATATTTTTTTAAAAAAAATTTCTGCCTGGACAGGCTCATGGATGGGAGAAACAACAAGTGGTCTGGAATCGATGGAAAGGAAGGTGTGGAAGGCTTGGTAGGGATTAAGCAAGGACAGTGGAAATGTGAGGAAGCACTGAAATGCCAATGAAGGTGGAGCATGATGGTGGGAGAGGAGGGAGATGGAAGGAAATAGAGGAAAGAGCTAGAAGGCCAAAGGACTCTGGCAGAAGTTTAAACATAGGTATGCCCATATATAAATATAATTACCTATTATAAGGAGGGAATAAACTTAAGAACATATTTATAGTTTAAGTACTAGGGTAGCAAGTGGACCTTGGGCCCTCACCCAGATGCTCCTCAATGCAAGAACACTTTGTTCTATGAATCTGGCATTCCACTAGACTCACTGGTCCTACACGATCACGGAAGTAAAATGGGTGCATAAGCAAATGTGGTGAAGAAAACAGATGGTAACCAGCTATCAAAGGATATATTGTCTGGCATCTTAAAAGCCTGAAGATCAGCAATAAACCATTTACCTGAGAAGAATCCACACAAACACAGAAGAAGCACAACACCCAGTGTGGCCACAGGTGTTCAAAGGACTAGGCAACAGGTATCAAACGGGGGGGGGGGGGAAGATACTTATCACTGTGTGCACACATCCCCAAGGTGCCAACTGACGACATGTGGGAGCATAAGCAAGAGTGGTGAAGAAAGTTCATGGTGCCCAGCTATCAAAAGACACAGCATCTGGGGTCTTAAATGTTTGAGCATAAACAAGCAGCCATCTAGCTCAGGAACAACAAAGCCCACCATAAAAGAAGCTCACTTGCCTGTGTGATCATAAATTGCTGAAACAATCAGGTATCAGGCATCAAAAACAAAAATCAAAATCAATGGATCAATTGACTCCTGATACGATTGCTGAAGACAAATGAATACAGAGTCAAACAGAGAGGAAGAAACAGATGGTGCCCAGATACTAAATGATTAAGTGTCTGGAGTCTCAAAGACTTGAAGACAAATGAGTTGCCATTCAGCGCAGGGCAGAAGCAGCAAAGCCCACATGGAAAAAGCACACCAGCCTGTGTGATCAAAAGGGATCCGAAGGGAGCAGCTACCGAGCATCAAGGAACAAGAATCACATCATTATGAATGAGGGAGAGAGCAGGGTGGGGACCTAAGGCCCACTGGTGGGTAATTGGTCACCCCCTTACAGGGGAGTCACAGGGAGGAGACAGACCAGTCAAGATGCAGTGAGGAAGTGATGATGCATACAACTTTCCTTTGGTTCCTGAAGGCTCCCTCCCCCCAAATATCATTGTCCCAACTCTATCTTACAAATCCAGATGGACTGGAAAAGGTACACTTGTGGAGAGGGGAGCTGGAGATATGGGGAACCCAGGACAGATGAGCCCCTTGGGACTAGTGGTGAGATTGGAGCTACTGGATGGGTGGAGAGAAGTTGGGGCAGAGAGACGGAACCAACTGCAAGGATATGCATATAACCTCCTATCTGAAGGACAGCCATCAAAGGAGTGGGCTGGGGCAGACGTAGGGCAGTGGAAGATATGACAGAACAATAATAATTCATAAAGTTTTGAGGGTTGATGGGGAAGGGAGAGCAGGGGGAGAGAGGAAAGAATGGGAAACTGATATCAAGAGTTAAAGTAGAGAAGAGGATATTTGGAGAATGATAACAGCAGCAGATGTGTGAAGGTGCTTGGCACAGTATATTTATTTATGTAATGTAAAAAATGATGTACAAGTCCCCAATAAATGATTTTTAATAAAAATTTTTGATTCTTTTGTTATATCTTTTTTTAAATGTAGATTTTATTGGGGGCTATTATAGCTTTTATAACATTCAATACATCATTTGTGTTAAGCATATTTGTACATATGCTGCTATATTCATTTCCACATATTTTCTACTGAGCCCTTGGTATAAGCTCCTCTTTCCCCCTTTCCTCTAGTTTTTTAAAAAAATTCCAGCTCCCCATATTTTCCCTTCCCCCTCCCCCATGAATCCCAAATAATTTGCAAATTGTTATTACCTTTTCATCTCATAGGATGACTTTATTTTGTACATATTGTGTTCTCTGTAGGTCTATCTAGATAAAATAGGCTGGATGGCGAAAGCAATGGGACTGATGGTTCCAGGGTGGACATGGGAGAAGGGGAGGAGGGGGAAAGGAGGTGGTGTTGACTATCCCAGGGATAAGAGAATAACACGTGATTCAAAGTCAGTGACAGGGTGGGTGTGAGAGGTCTGATGGAGATTGAACAAGACTAATGGAAGAGAGAGAAAATACCGAAACCCAAATGGAGGTTGAGCATGCTGGTGGGACGGGAGGAGGTATAAGGAAAAAGAGGAAGGAACTGGGGAATAACGTGCATTTATAGAGGTTTAGATACAGGTATGTACACAGGTGTGTGTGTGTATATATATATATACATATATATATATATATGGCTATGGAGAAATAGAACAATGTGCATCAACTGTCCTAGGATTAGGACAGCAGATGGGCATTGGACCTCCACTCAGGTACTTCCTCAGTGCAAGATCGTTTTGCTCTATTAAATTGACATTCCATGATGTGCACCTCCCCGACATGATCACTGAAAACAAATGTGTGCATAAGCAAATGTCGTGAAGAAAGTTGATGTTGCCTGGCTATCAAAAGATGTAGCATCTGGGGTCTTAAAGCCTTGAAAGTAAACAAGCAACCATCTAGCTCAGAAGCAACAAAGCTCCCACAGAAGAAGCACACCAGCCCACAAGGTGTCAAAGGGATCCAGAATGAAGCATCAAAGAACTGAAAATTATATCTTTATAAATGAAGGGGAGTACAGATTGGGGACCCAGAGCCCATCAATAAGTGAAGCAGAGAGATGAGTCAGTCAAGGTACAATGTAGTAACAATGAAATGTGCAACTTTCCTCTGGTCCTCAAATGCTTCCTCCCATCCTCTAACATGATCGCAATTCTACTGGACAGATTCAGCTAGACCAGGGAATGTACAACGGAGTTGGAAACATGGGGAATTTAAGATAGATGATCCCTCAGGACTAGTGGGGAGAGTAGTGATACTGGGAGGGTGGAGGGATGGTAGACTAGAAAGTGGGAACTAATTTCAGGAATCTACATATGACCTCCTCTCTGGGGTGCAGACAGCAGGTGGGTGGGTGAAGGGACACATTGGACAATGTGCTATATGTTTATATTCTTATTATCCTTCACCTGCCAAATAAATAGAAACTTTTCAAATAACATTATCAAATCAAATTAAAACTCGTCTCCATTTCTGTGTGTATGTGTCCAAAAGAAATAAAGAAGTAGAAGTTCTCCACATTTTGAGTTGTATTTGAATTATTGCTAACTCGATGCTTAAAGATTTGTTTATCCTGAAGATGGTGGAGTTTTAGCTAATTTAGCACCTAGAACCAAATGTCTGATCTCTCCTTAAGCCATACAATGTCACAGCCAGCTCAGACCTTAAACTCCTTCTCCCTAACCAATGGACAAATTGGTCTGGGTATTCAGATAGGATCAGCTTTAAGGTTAAACTCACTATACATAGAAAGACTAGGGGTTGGGGGATGCATGGATTCATTTTCCATTCCTGATTTCCATTTGCTTGAGAAAAGGGAAAACAACAACAAAAATCATCTATCCTAATAAAGACCTCCATCTATGTTGAGCAATGTTCAGGAATTATTTCCTGCCATTGTTCTTCCATTAAATAAATAAATTGCTGTTGTCTCTGATTTTTTTTTAATCAGAGGACTTTGACAAATATTAGACAGGGCACTTCAGCTTTAAGGTTTTATTTGGGTTCATTTGGGTTTGGGCAATTTGGCCAAGAAAATCATGTTAATTAAAAAGACTTGATCTTCACCCTGGGGTGTAGAAGGTATTTAGGATCATCTAACATCCCTCTCCCATCTCTCTCCTTTCAACATTTTATTGGCTCTTTTCTAATGAAGACAAATGCCAGGCAACTCTGGTTTATTCAGCTACTGAAGGTGTGACTGACTTCCCAATTATTAACAATGGTGATTCATTACCATGACAATTGGAGAAAACTGATTACCTTTGAATTTCTGATGAGGTAATTCTGCCTCTTCAAACCCTGGTAATGAATCACCATTTTCCCTCCCTCCTCTGACCTAATTTTCCAAATCATGTACCTATATAAAATATTGTGCAGAGGCACGCAACTATTTATCTTACACAGTTCTCTCCTTTTGAATTCAAGGGAGAAGACAACCCTCCAACTGGGAAAGAAGATTCATGAATGTTCTAGGAATGGGATTCACCAGACTTCAATTTCTCCGATAATCAGTCTACATTCTCACAATTCCAGGAGTGGCCATTCCCATTCTGCTGCCTAGAGCTCTAAGAGTTTGCACTTGAGGGAAATGAAAGAAATCAGATGAAAGTATGATTCTATTGTCTTCCATGGAAAGAGTACATGTGAGCACTAATCTTTAAAGTAATTATATATGTGTGAGTGAGTGAGTGTATGTGTGTGTATATATATACACATGTGTGTGTGTGTGTGTATATATATATATATATATATATATATATAATTGGTCCTTTGAAGAAAGATGAAGCTGTGAGCTTCTGCAAAGTTTCATAAATCCAAAGGAGGCAGTTCTATTTTGTCCTTTTGTTGTTATTGACTCAATGTCAGTGAGTTAAAAAGAAAGGAAGAAGGCTGAGCCCCGGTGGCGTAGTGGTTGTGTGCGGGACTGTGGCCCACTGGGATGGAGGTTCGATTCCAGTTCCAAGGAGCAAAGGCTGGGCCTCCTACTCCCACTACCTGAGGGCAGTGATGCCCCCCCCCAAAAAAAAAAGACAAAAAAAAACTAAAAAGAAAGAAAGAAAAAAGTATGAGTGGAAATTGGATAGTTTGCAGGGTTTCTGTTGTTTTCTGTTAATTATTTAGAAAGCACTTTAAAACAACAACAGAAAAAAAACTTACAAATGCCAGTAGTTCAAAACCACCAGCTAATTCATGGGAGAAAGCAGTGGTTTCATACTCCTGTAAACCATTATAGTCTCAGAAACTCTTGGGACAGTTCTAACTTCTGCTATGCTTCTATTGGAAATATCAAACATTTTTTAGGCTGCTTCTCTGAGCACCAGTGAAAGTTGACTTCCTTAGTAATGTGGTATTATCTTCTTGACATTTTATAATTACAATATTATACTATTATTAGAATGATCAGAATACTGAGAACATTCTGGCATATAGATGTCAATACGAGTTAGCTAGGTGGATGAATGCTGTCATATTTCTAATTTTCCTTATATTGGATGCAGGGAATAAAAAAATATATATGTTCTGGAGGTTTCTAGCCCATCAGAGTTCTTCCTTGTTTCTTATCCTCTTCCTGACCACATTACATATTTCCTGAGAGGCCAAGACTTATGTTGAAGTCTAAGGCTAGTTGAGTTGAGTCATCAAATGTAAGCACTTCTGAATAGCTCTATTACTTCAGGTAATAGGATTCCCTAAAGAAGAGTGGTTGAGGAGAAGATACAAATCATTGATCATTGAGTGGCATGTAACTTTTCTGTAGGAACAATCACTTTCAGTTAAAAGACTCTTGATTAAGAAGGATTTTTGACTTAGGATAGGATTATATCTGAAACATAATAGAGCATGAAGAACAGCAAAGAGCTCTTTTAAGAAGATTGTGTTGAAAATGAAGAAGGATTTCATGTCCTCTCTAAAACAGAAGCCAATGCAAGAATGTAGAATTAAAATGCATCTGTAGTCAGAGAGAAAGAGATGGTTTTCACATCACTAAACATTGTGATGCAGAAGATATTCCCCCAAGTAGTTGAAGAAACAAGGAATGTTTCTCCCAAGAGAAACAAACTTGTCCAGTACAATATCAGCTACCCCCTCTTGATGTCAAGCCCAACAGTGCTAGATCTGGTAGGCTGTGAAGGAGCTCAATGACACTGCTGTGACCAAGTTCAACACCTTGACCAGGCCTGATGGAAAAAGGCATATAATGCTTTAGATGTTGCTAACCAAATTTAGACTATCTAAATGGACTCCAGTTACTACTTATAAATATATGAATTTTCACCACAGTTGACAAAATAAATGAATGAGAAAGGCGAGAAGAACTCAAGTAGTGTCATGGTGTGTTCTAAGTACCTACTAGTGCCTCTAGTACCTACTAGAGGCATTGGCAGTTCACTGGTAGAATTTTCATTTTCTATGCATGAGATTAGCCAATGTAACTCCTGTGCAATCACTGCTCATCTGTTAGTGGAGGATACATATTGCTGAGTAAGTTACAATGGAGTTTGTAGACCAGGAATATAAACTAGGAGAAAAAGGTCTCTGCATCTATTTCAGAAAAAACAGGCAATGAAAATTCTCTGAATCACAATAGCCAGGACCTCAAATGACCATGGCAACAGTGAAGGACTGGGTAGCAGGACTTAGTAAAAGTGATTACAGAGGGGAATCTCAAATTTACAGAACACTTGCTATGTAGAAAACACTGAGGAGTGTGAAAACAAATGAAAGAGATGTCGTTTGTTAACACCTTAGATCCTATAAAGAATAGACAGATTTTTTTTTCCAGCATTCATTCGATATTTGATGAGCACACACTATATGTCAAGTATTAGCCCAAGAGCTGGTGTAAAAGCAGTGAACAAAATAGACAAAATATCCTCAAGACACTTACATTTTGCAGTATAATGAGCATTGTGTCAAGAGAGTGTGCAGAGTGTGATGAGCATGAGGCAAAGATCGAAGAGCTTAATCTCCTGTTTCATCTCAGAACACCCGCTTCATGAGATAGGAGGTCAATTTTAATCTAAATGAAACCAGATGGTAGAACCTTCTTACTTCTTATTAGTAACTTGGGATTCCTGTTTTAAATGATCTACTCACATTGGAAAAAATAAAATGCATAAAATTATTGTCTCTTCAGTGTCCCCCAAATTATTTCACTGTTGCTGTTGAGTACCATCAAATTGGTTCCCATTCATAGCAACACTATATACAACAGAAGGAAACACTGCCTTGTCCTGCACCATCCACACAGTTTTTATTATCTGTAAGCAGATTGTTGCAGAAATTGTCAATCTATCTTGTTGAGGGCCTTTTTCTCTCTCCTTCTATCTATGTGGCAGTTACATAATCTCCTGTCAACTTACCAATGGGTAGAGTTTAGCTTGTCAATCATGTTGTAGCTTGATAACTTCATTTGTAGGCACAACAGAGATAAATAGCTCACTGGAGGCCAGACCCACTCTCTGCTTCATCTTCCTGCTGAAAAGACACATGGTGCTACATTGATGGAACCAGGACCCTGGAGCTGAAGGAGTCACACTGATAGCCCTGCCAGTGCTGAGATGCTTCAACCACCACTGGATCCACTTTTCACTGACTGACCTGTGATCTTCCTGCACTCAGCACCACTGCATGTGTTGTATGAAGATGAATTTACAGACTGATATTGGACATATGGGCTAATATCAGACTTGTGGACTTGATTTGCACTATAGGGGGGGATGGTTTCTTAATATACAATTAATCTTTTATAAAGCTCTTTATTGTGCACCTCAATATCTATTAATTTGTTTCTCTATTAGTCAATCAAGGCTAAAACATTATGGTACCAGGAGTGGGGTACTAGAGAAACAAATCATGAAGATGGAGAGTGGATGCTTGCTTGACCTCTCCCTTATGGCAGTTTTTCTTCTTTGGCCAGTCAGAAGTCAGAAATGGCCATGTAGTTAAATGGGTTGTTTCCTGGATAGACTATGAGATGTTAAAGTTTTCATTATTTTGCTTGTTTGGTGTTTTTGTTTACTCCTCTTTAAATGAAGAAAATGAAAATTATTAACGTATATATGCGAATGTAGAAATTACCATTTGAGTTTTTCAGAAACCGTACTGCTCAGTGAAAATGGCTGACAGAAGTTCAAAGTAGCTGACAGAAGGTTGGATCCTGGCTTGATTCAGTCAGAGGCCTAAAGTCTTATATTGTATCAATGGAATAATTTAGATATGGATTAAGATAAGAAAAATTATTATTGAATTTGGACTGTTTTAAGAAATGAGTTTAGGATCTGGTTGTACTAAGTTCATACTGCCTTCTATCTGCTTATTGATATAATGATGGATAGAAATGATTATTGGGAAGTAAAAATAGAGAGTTTGTAAGCTTACATGCCTTGAGACATTACATTGGAATTTAAATGGATTAGGATATGCCTGCCTGCCTGAAAAGATAAACCCCACCCAGTGTCTTGAGAGTTCACGCTATTTGAAGGTGAAGAGACTTCCCTATAGGGTTGTTGACAGATTGAAGAAAAATGGAACTCTGGATTTTTGAATTTTGTACTACTGGTTTGTGCCCGTAGCTGGAAAAAAATCTGGAGGCCTGAAGACACTCCTCTTCAGGACTGAATGTTAAAGGAAGCCTGTGGGCAAACTGAAATACTTGCTTCCACTTGTTGAGTGGAAGTGGGAGAAATCAGCAATAAGGAGATGAGATGAATCTTGCCATTGACTCCAGTGAATCTGGTTCACAAGGTCTGGAGGAGAAGATGAGAGTGGGTTTTACTGGTTTGAAGTTCAGGACCTAGCACAAGAGGGCTTGGCTTTTTGAGAATTTGTGACAGTGCCCATGGTCTAAAGGAAAGGCAACCAATGGGCACCCTGGTGAGGCTAAGTAGGCAGCCCACATTGAGTAGACCAGAACCTGACCAAATGAAGAAAATCGTTTTGAGCCTGTGAACTGGTGAATATTGCTGCAGATTTTATGGATGGCCTGCCCTGACTTGACTTTGCTTATAGATGTGGAATTCATAAGGTTCCAAGTAGAAAGAAGTTTATTCACATCAAAGTGTATGACTGTCTTCCCAGAACACTGGGTTGATGTAAGTGGGCAGTATAGAGATTGGGGTGGATAAATGCATGAAGCTTTCATAGCTAGAGGACTGTATTCTTAGGTTTATGGTGTAGGTGTTTACTTAACTGCTATTGTTAGGCTGAATTTGCTTTGTTGTCCCCTTACAGAATATTATGTTTAAATGAGGGTGGCACATATTGAATTTATGCATTTTAGTTTTATCCTGTTAGGTGAATACAATGAATATGGAAGCATGTGGTGGGACCAGTGCTTGCTACCAGTGAGGTATTCCCAGTAAGAGAACCTGATTGTACTTGGACACTTGCTTAGACACTTTCAGTATTTAACAAAATGCCCAGATATCATTTTATAACTGTTTGAGAATTATATATGTCTAGAGAGTTGTGTGAAAGTGTTAAGTTGACAACAGGTGGTCTGTGGTGCTTACATAAATGTCTGCCAATTTATAAAGGGGGCGGGTTTAGCCTGTCAGATTGCATCATGATGATCTCATTTGGAGGCACTAGGGAGATAAATAGCTCATCGGAGGTCAGACTCACACTCTGCTTTTTCTTCCTACTGGCAAGATGCAGGGAACAATGCTGATGAAATCAGAGCCCTGGAACTGGAGGAGCCCTGTGGAGAACCCTTCCCATGCTGAGATGCTTGCATCACCACTGGATCCACAAAACTTTCCACCCATTGGCCTGTGGTCTTCCTGCACTTGACATCATTGTATTTGTTGCATGAAGAGGAATTTACAGACTAGTATTGGACATATGGAGTTATATCAGACTTATGGACTTGATCTGGAATGACCTGGGTTTTTTTCTTAATATAAAATTACTTTTTTATATAAAGCTCTTTCTTATACATATATGAGTCTCTGAATTTGTTTCTATATTCAACCTAGACTAGCATACATTACCAGGCATGATATCCTTCTCCAGGAATGGATCTCTCTGGACCACATAAATTACATATGAGATGAAGTCTTACCAACCTTCTTTTTCCCCAATAAATTTATTGGGAGCTCTTACAGGTTTTATAATGTTCAATACATTCTTTGTATCAAGCACATTTGTACACATGTTGTCATCTTCATTTCCAAATATTTTCTACTTGACCCCTTGGTATAAGCTCATCTTTCCCCCTCTTTTTTTTTTAAATCATTCCATTGGGTGCCCTTACAACTCCCATCACAATCAACAGTCATGTCAATTGTGTGCACACCACATTTGCACACCTGTTGCCATCATCACCTCCAAAACATTCTCCCTCCACTTAGGTCCCCAGTAGCAGATCCCCATATTTCTCCTCACTCTCCCCTCCCCTCCCCCATGAACCCTTAATAATTTACACATTGTTATTACTTTTTCATATGTACTCAGTCCACTCTGTCCTTTCACCCACTCCCCCACTGTGCGTACTCCAGAGAGATCCTATGTAGATCCCTGAAATTGGTTTCCCCTTCCACTCCACCCTCCCTCCACCCTTCTGGTATCACCACACCTACCACTGGTCCCAAAGGGATCATCTGTCCTGAATTTTGACTCCAGTATGCATCCTCTGGTCTAGCCGGGTTTGCATGATAGTGGGAGGAAGCATTTGGGAACTAGAGGAAAGATGCATACCTCATTGTTGCCACACTGTACCCTGACTGACTCCTCTCCTCCCTCCAACCCCTCTGTGAGGCAGTGCTGCTTCACTGATTGATGGGCTTTGGGTCCCCACTCAGTACTCCCACTCCTTTAAAATGATACAATCTTTAGTTCTTTGTTGCCTGACACCTGCTTGCTTCCACACCACATAGTCACGCAGGCTGGTGTTCTTCCACGTGGATTTTTTTGCTTCTGAGCTAGATGGCCGCTTGTTTACTTTCAAGTCTTTAATACCCCAGATACTATATCTTTTGATAGCCGGGCACCATCTGCCTTCTTCACCACATTTGCTTATGCATACATTTGTTTTCAGTGATGATGTCGGGAAGGTGAGCATCATGGAATGCCAATTTAGTAGAACAAAATGGTCTTGCACTGAGGAAGTATTTGAGTGAAGGCCCAATGTCTATCTGTTGTACTAAAACTAATCCTATAAGTATATGCACGTTGATCTATTTCCCCATTGTCTTATATAAATATATTTACCTATGTACATGCCTGTATTTGCCCTTTATCAACCAGTTCTTTCCTCTAGTTCTTTTTACTTTCCTCTTGCCAAACTCTCATACTCAGTCTCCATTTGGGTTTCAGTAATTTCTCTCTGTTACTTTACCCTTAATCAATCCCTATTGTGCCTCTCATACCCACCTTATTACTGATTTTGAAACCTTTGCTATGCCCTTGTGCGTGGAATAGTCGACACCTCTGCCTTTCCCCTCCTCACTATCTCCCAAACCTCCCTCCCCCCTCTGGAGTCGTCAATCCTGTTATTTTCACCTCCACCCTTTTCATCCAGCCTAACTTATCTAAATAGACCTGGAGAGACCAAAGTACGCATAAAAAACTCATGCATCCTAAGATGACGTAAACTAAGAAACTGAGATGATAATAATAACAAAGAAACCCCAATGTCCAATATATATAGTGTAAAAAATACATATGATAGGTAAGCTTGTTGTGCCAACATTGCCAAAGAAGATAGGTGGGTCTATTGTGACAACATGGCCTAAGAACACAAGTATGATCAATTGAAGGATGGTGATAGAAGAGGCTTGGGGAGCCCCTCCCTTGCCCTTCTGCTCTTGGATCTTCAGACCAGTTGGCTGCCTACTTCATCCTGTTCCTTGATCCCTAAGTGACACTCGTGGGACAACCTAATCATGGACTGTGTTGCTGTGAGTTGAGGTTCCTTCAAATTCTCCTTTGCCATGCTCCTGGAATACACATCTGTTGAGCTGGGGACTGTTGGACTCTGTCATCTGGCTGACTATTGGTCACCTGCTTTGCTATTTGCTGCCTGTGACCAGATAGCCTGAATTGGTTTACTTGGCGGCCCTCAAGACTCCAAGGATTGCCAGTGTACTAGCTGTCTCAAACAAATGAGTTGCACCAAGTCATTTGCACTGCTTTATAAATTAGTTAACTGCTTATTTCTTATTTTATATATCCTTCTATCTACATAAATATATAAAGAGCATTATTGTTGTCCTGGTTTTGTTTCTCTAGAGAACCCTGTCTAACACACAATATATATATATATATATATATATATATATATATATATATGTAAAAATAATAACAAAATAAATACCTGTGAATAGTTCAGGGCCTGTTTGTTGATCTCCAGGAGTTCTCCCTGTTTGAGTCAGATAGGGTGGCACACCCTAGCCCCAAAGTATATCCTTGGCACTGCATCTGGAACCCCATGCTCTGTTGCACACCCTTAGTTTTTTGCCCTCGTGTGGTTGGGTCAGACAGGGTATAATCCCAATCCCATTTCTCCACTGTTGTCTCCACAGAGCCTTGGGAGCAAGGGAAACCATAATTCATAGTGGGGCTAGACATATGATCCTCTCTGTGTATAGGCTGTTCTGAGTGGGAATATTGTCCTGAAGGCTCGGCAGGCCAGGATATATTCCATTCTCTCTTCCTCCCCCTTCATTTATTTTCATGTGCTCTGGTCAGACATATCTCGTTCCCCAAGCTGCTGCTTCAGTGTTGTGCTCCAAAGGACACTCTCCTGGCAGTAGGGAAGATGCCCCCTTAGCTGGGAGTGGGCATTCAGACCCTGCCACTGGTTCCCTGCTCCTTGGTGTCATGCTGCATTCACATCCGGGAACACCAGATTTAAGTTTGGTCCCTCTTTCCCTGTGGAGATGTAAAACATGCATTCCCCTTGGGTGGGTGAGTACCCCATTCCCTCTCTACATATCATCATCTGTTCTCCCCCCCCTCCACAGCTCCACACCCTAATTGCCTACCATATGTAGCCCTGGTTTTGGTCTTGCCCCTGCCATACTACCTGGACCTTCTCCCAGGATTTTCTGTATACAGTAACTTTTTCCCAATGTCCCTTTTGCATTATTATTGTTATTATTAAGCTTACCTCAGCGGACTCATATTGTACGTCCTTTTGTGTTTGGCTAACTTCACTTAGCATAATTTCCTCCAGTTCTTCCCATGCAGTGATTTGCTTCATGCATTCATCACTGCTTTTCAGTGTTGCAGAATTCCATTGTATGTATATGCCACAGCTTTTTAATCCTTTCATCAGTTGATAAAAATTTGGATTGATTCCAACTCCTTGCGATTGTGAACTGTGCTGTGATGAACATTGGGGTACAGATGCCTGGTCGTGGATTGTTGCTTGCCTCTTCTGGGTATATGTCCAGAGTGGAATTGTTGGGTCATATAGTAGTTCATTTTCCATCTGTTTTAGATATCTCCAAATTGATATCCAAAGTGGCTGTACATACCTACAAGTCCACCAGCAGTGGATAAGAGTCCCTATTTCCCCACTGTCTCTCCAACACTTATTGCTTTCTGATTTTTTGAATTGGACTATCCTTGAGGGTGTTAGGTAGTATCTCATTATTGTTTTGATTTGCATTTCTCTTATGGCTAATGATTGGGAACATTTTCTCATAAATTTATTGGCCATTCAGATTTCTGTCTCTGTGAAATTTCTGTTCAGGTCCCTTGCCCAACTCCTCAATGGGCAGTCAGTTTTGTTCTTTTTGTAAACTATCAGGGTATTGTAGATTTTAGTATATGGCCTTTATTTGATTTGTCATTGCTAAAGATGTTTTTCCAGTCTGTCTGCTCTCCTTTTACTCTCTTGGTGAATTCTTTTGATGTACACAGGTGTCTTATCTTCAGTATATCCCACTTGTCTATTTGTGCCTCCTCTGTGTTTGTGTCCTTCTCTATTTCTGATAGCCTATGTATTCCCTGTGCCAAAGTTCTTAGGTTGCTCCCAATCCCCTCATTGATGACCCTAAAAGTTTGTGGTTTTACTTCAAAGTCTGTGCTCTACCTTGAGTTTATTCTAGTGCATGAAGTGAGCTAAGGGTCTTGCTTCATTTTTCCATAGGTAGATATCCATTTTTTTTCAGTACTACTTATTGAAAAGGGCATCTGTTTTCCATTTGATATTTTTGGACCCTTTATCAAAGATCAGTTGCCTGTAGGCTGATGTTTTCATTTCTGGATTTTCAGTTCCTTTCCATTGATCAAAGTATCTATCATTATGCAAATACCACTTTGCTGTTTTGACCACTGTGGCTATATAGTATGTGCTAAAGTCAGGTAAAGCAAGCCCTCCCACTGTGTCCTTTTTCTTGAGGAGTTCTCTGCTAATTCTAGACTTCTTTCTTCTCCATATGAAGTGGTAATCGTATTTTCTATTTCTCTGAAGAAGAATGAGGGTAATTGTATTGGTATTGCATTGAACTTATATGGTGCCTTGGGTAGAACTGTCATCTTTACTATATTGGGTCTTCTGATCCATAAACATGGGATATTTTTCAATTTATTGAAGTCATTATTGGTTTCTTGCAATAATGTTCTGTAATTTTCATCATTTAGATCTTTTGTTCTTTTAGTTGGGTATATCCCTAGATATTTCAATCTGTGTTTGGCAATTGTGAAGGATATCTATTTTTTATCTCTTCTTCTGCAGTGTTATCTGATGTGTATAGCAGTCTGATCAACTTCTGATCATTGATCTTGTATTCTGCCACTCTGCCTTACTTCTCTATTGTTTCCAGTACACCTCTTGTGGAGCTTTTGGGGTTTTCCATATATAAAATCATTTCATCTGCAAATAATGATAATTTCACCTCTTCCTTCCCCAGGTGAATACCTTTGATGTCTTTTCTTTGCCTTATACTATTCGCTAAAACCTCCAGTATGATATTGAATAAGAGTGGGAAAATGAACAACCTTGTGTGATACCCTTTTTCAGTGGGATTGTGTCCATCTTTTCTATATTGACTGTCACATTGGCTGTTGGTTTTTCATATATAGCTTGTATTGTCTTGAGGAAATTTCCTTCTGTGTTAGTCTGGGTAGACTAGAGGAACAAATTTCATAGACATGCATATAGGTATAAGGAAAAGGTTTATATAAAAGAGGAACAGAACGTTGAGCCCAGTCCAATTCAAAGTCATAAGTCTGATATTAACCCATATGCCCGAAATCAGTCTATATCGTCTCCTTCTAACTCACGAAGTCATAGGTCAGTGGGTGCAGAATCCCGGTGCTGGTAGGGGTCTCCAAATGGCTCCTCGCTTCCAGGGTTCAGGGTTCATCAATAGCAGAAGCAACTCATCACTGGCAGAGGTCTCCATGTGGCCCCGACAGTTTCAGAGGTCTGGTTCCATCAGGGCAAAGTTTGTTCTCTTTGCCAGCTCCTCCAGCTCCTCAGACGCTGCCATCTTGTCTTGTGATTAATCTTCTCTCCGACTGACTCATAACAACTGGGGAAGATAGCTTCTCATCTTCACGAGGAAAATAGCACGAGATTTCCCAGAAGTCTCAGGAGAAAACCATGCGAACATAGAGGCCTCATTGTCTACTCAATGGCTATCTCCAGATTAACAGGCTAGACTCCACCCCTACATTTCCATCATAAAATTAACATAAGCACATGACTGCCACACCTTCTAGTCCTATCTTCTTGAGTGTCTTAAATAGGAATTGGTGTTGGATGTTGTCAAATGCTTTTCCACATCTATTGATACTATCATGTGTTTCTTATAGTTTTTTTTGTGTGTGTGTGTCAATGTGGCAAATGATACTAATGGTCTTTCATTTGTTGAACTACCCCTGCATCCCAGGTATGAACTCCACTTGGTCATGCTGAATTATTTGTTTTGTATACTTTTGTATCCTATTGGCCTGTATTTTATTAAGGGTTTTTGCATCAATATTCACTAGGGATATTGGTCTGTAGTTCTTATAGAATCTTTGTCCGACTTCGCTATCAATGTTATAATAGCTTCATAGAAGGAGTTCAGGATTTTGCCATCTTTTTCTATGTTTTGAAAGAGTTTATGTAGGATTGGTGTCAGTTCTTCCTTGAATGCTTCATAGAATTCTCCTATAAAGCCATATGATGCAAGTGAATTTTTTTGTTGGTAATCCCTTCATAGCTCTGTGTCTATTTCTTCTATTGCTATGGGTCTGTTGAGATTCTTGCCATCCATTGGGGCTAATCTAGGGAGGGATTAATTTTTAAGAATTTGTCCATGTCTTCCAAGTTGTTGAATTCATTGAAATTCAGAATTTTGTAGACCTGTGTAATTATCCTTTTGATTTCATTAGGGTCAGTTTTGATGTCCCCTCTTTCATCCCTCCTTTTTGCTATTGAAATCTTGTCCCTCCTTTCTTTTGCGAAGTCTGTCATTTGTTTATCAATTTTGTTAATTCTCTCAAAGAACCCACTTTTAGTAGCATATTTTTTCCAAGTTTTCTTTATTTTCCCTCTCCTGAATCTCAGCCCTCATTTTATTATTTCTTTTCTTTTGCTATCAGTGGGATTGTGCTGCTGACTCTGCTCTAGGCATTGAAAATTCTGTGCCAACACATCAATTATAAGATTCTGTTCCTTTTGCAGTTGTGCATGCATTGCTATGAAACTTCCTCTGAAGTTTGCCCTTGATGTGTCCCATAGGTTTTAGTAGGTTGTGTTTTCATCCACATTGGTTTCTATAACTTTTTAAATTTGATCTCTGATCTGGACCAGTACATACTCCCTTTATAATAGAGAATTACTCATTCTTCAATTATTTTCTCTAGTTCTCTTCATCTTCCTTTTGTTGGTTTCCAACCTTATGACACAGTAATCTGAGAGAGAGAGTTCTGTATGATATCAGTGTGCTTAAATTTATGTAGACATGCCTTATGTCCCAGCTTGTGGTCTATCTGTGAATATGTTCCATGTGGGGATGAAAAAAATGTGAATCATTTTTTATTTGGATGTAGATATCTACCAAATCAAATTGTCTAATTGTAGCGTTTGGATATCTTGCTTCCTTGTTGAGTTTCTTCCCCTCTGTTCTGTCTTTCTCAGACAGCAGTGTGTTGAAATCACCCACTATAATTGTTGAGGCTGTGATTTCTTTTTTCATCTTTTAGAGTGTTTGATTTACATATTCAGTGGGTCTCTCTTTTGGGGAATATAGGTTTAAAATGCATAATGGTTCATTGCCTACCCATTCCCTTGAGCATTTCATAGTGTCCCTCCTTGTCTTTTTTTGTGGTTTGCATTTTGATATCAGTTTTATCTGAGATTTGGACTGCTACCTCTGCTTTTATTTAATTTCAATTTGCCGGGTATGTTTTTCTCCAGCCTTTGATTCTCAATAGAGTTTTTTTTCTGTGATCTTAAGATGTGTCTCCTGTAGGCAGCAGATTGAGGGGTTGTGTTTCCTAAACCAGTCCATTCATCTCTGTCTCTTAAGGCCTGAGTTCACTCCTTTGATATTCAGGGTTATTACATCTATCTGTGCATTCTGTTTGGCATTTTATCGCTCTTGTGTTGGGTGCTTTTCTATCTCCTTGTGCTGTGTCCATGTATGTTTGTGGTTCATTCTTGCCTTTCTTCCATCCCTGAGCCAGAGTTATCTTGGGGCTGTTATCCCTTTGATGTTTTCTGGGCAGTGTCGTTCTGTGGGGCAGTCTCTTGTATGTGCTTGGTGATTGTTGTTCTTCTGCCCTCGATGGGTCGGTGAGGATCTTTTGAAGGACTGGGTTCCTTTTAGTATATTCTTTGAGATTTTCTTGCCTGGGAAGACACTCACTTCTTCATCAATTTTGATAGATAATTTAGCTGGATATTCTTGGGTTTGCATGGTTTTCCTATAATTTTTGGAATATATATAGCTCCACTCTCTCCTCATAGATTCCATTGATAGGTCCAAGTATATTCTTATCTGTTTGCTTTTATATGTGATTGCCCATTTTTCACTAGCTATTCTCATAATTTTCTCCTTTTCCTTGTTATTGGATAGTTTAACAACTACAAGTCTTGGATTTTCTTCGTGTTCAGTCTAGTTGGCGTTCTTTCAACCTCCAGAATGTTTTTCTGATTTTCATTCATGAAACTGGGAAATTTTCCATCAGTATTTGGGATGTTGGTTTCCTTTATGCATCTTCCTCTGGTAGACCAATAATTCTGTTCTTTCTTCTCATAGCATCAGACAAACTTCTGATGTTTTCTTCTGTGTCTCTGATAGACTTGTTAGGCTTTTTCTCACATTTATTAATTTCCACTTGTGAGTCCTTTAGGTCACTGGTCCTGTTCTCTGCCTTCTCCCTTCTCTGGGTGAAATCTGAAAGTCTGCTATTAGTTTTTGTTAGCTCATTCCTCAGTTCTTGTATTTCCCTTTGGTGCATGGCCTTTATCAATTCTTCCTTCTTCTCTAATGCTTCTCTCATGACCTGCATATGTTTTAGCCACATTCTGAAGATTTCTTTCTGTGGTTGATCAATCTCTGCATTTTCCATGACTGCTGTTAGGTCCAGCTGCTCATCTTGCATTGGATTTGGTTTTTCTTTTCTTGACATTGTGGAAGCAGCTAGCTGTTTTTTGTTTGATTTATTTGAATTAGATGGAACTTTCCTTGGTGTTTTGAACCCTGGGTTCTCTCTTTGGGAGGCTGATTTTGTAGTATAGCTTCCCTCAGGTCACCTCAGGAACTGTTTGCAGCAGGGCACTTTGCAGGTCTCATGGAAAGTGTTGACTGAGTGCAACGGAGTGGGTTTAGGGGATGGGTTGGGGATTGGCTGATCTGTTCCTGGTAGGGGCACTTCCAACAGAAAAGTGGAAAAAAGTCTCTGTCAGGGCAAAAAGCCTTATGGCACCTGGGCGTGGGCCTCCTGAGTTGGGGAGGAGTAGGCTGGCTGTTCTACTTGGGGCAAGAATCTCTGGGAGTGGGGATGGGAGGGAGGCGGGTCTATGTGGAGTGTGCCCATGGGACTCTGGCACCCTGGGGTCGGGAGAACTCGTTGGCAATTTGCGTGGGAGCCAATGTCATGAGGCGCTTTTTGTTTGAGGGTTGCAGAGCGGGTTCACTGAACTATGCTGCAAAAGAACTGGCAGGGTCTGTGGGCTTTGCTGGCGACCATGGCAGGGTGCCAGTGTGTGTGCGAGGTGTTGGTGTCTGTGGGGAGTGCAGGGGATCAGTTCATGCCTGATGGAAAGTGTGGACCAGGTGCAGGGTGGTGAGTTTTGGTGTTGGGTTGGGGATTGGGTGATCTGATCCAGTGCAGGCGCTGGCTGGGCACAAAGCCTCTGGCTGTCTTATGGTACACCTGGGCGCAAGCCTCCTGGGTGGGGGAAGGGCTGTTTGGCTGCCCTGCTCAGGACAAGAATTTCTGGGAGTGGGGGTGGTGGTTGCGGGTCTGCGTGGAGTGTCCCCATGGGACTCTGGGTACCCTGAGGTGGAGAGGACTGGCTGGCGATTTGCTTGGGCGGTGATGCAATGTGAACTTTTCAGCCTGTGGTTGTGGAGCGGGTGCCCTGAACTCCGCAGCAAATGAAACAGCAGCGTCTGTGCCAAGTGCAGCATTCATGGGGAGTGCTAGCATGCGCTTCACGCCTGGTTCTGGTTCAGAGGAGGTCTCTGAGCTTTCTTGGGAGTCAGCAAACCAATTTGAGAAGCCCACCCTTCCCCAACTCACCCCCACTCACCAATCTCCAGGAGCTCCAGGAGCTGGCTGCCATCTTCCCTGGGGTCTCCAATTTTATTTGTAGGTAACAACCTAGTAAATATAAACCTGCCTACCACTTTTCAAAGTTCCAAATAGGAGAATCCAAGCCAAACTAAGCCTACTGATTTTGCGTGCTGTGGACTCATAGTGACACTATAATAAATATAGGATAGCCAAGAACTGTCGCACAATGTGTCCAAAGTTGGTGTGTTTCTCTTTTAAAACTTTATATCATGATTTGCACTATTCACATTTTCTTGCCAACCACACTGGGACACTGTGCTGTCGGTCTCTTCTTGCTGCTGAACTTTGTCTCTGGGGCAATTCTGCCAATTTTATTCTCTTTTTCATTTGTAGTTCTTTGCTTGTCAAGGTCTCCTTTCTTTCCATAAAAAAACTAATGACTAGTTTTTAACTCTCTTTAAAGAATTTAGATGGAACTTGGATTGGGATTATGTTATATCTGCAGACCACTATGAGTGGGAAGGCCATGTTCACCATGGAAAGCTTTCGTGTCCATGAACATGGTATAAAGTTCTATTTATGCACATGTCTTGAAGTTGTGTTTTGTAGGCTTTTGTTTGTGTAATGTTTTACGTCTCTGGTTGGATTTACTCACAAGTGCTTTATTTTTTAAGTGGATATTGTAAATGATATTATTTCTTCTGATTTCCTTCTCAGGGTTTTATTTGTTAGTAGAGGAATTCAGCTGGATTTTTAATGCAATATTGTGTCCTTCCATTTTCCTTAATGGAAACTTAGGAAGAAAAGAAAAGGAGAGTGAGAAGGAAAAAAAGAAAAGAATGGAAAGTAAATAGGGCAATATATTTACATTGACTTTCAAATGTAACTGTGGCATAAAGAAGTATGGTACTTGCTTTACAGGTGCTCTGAATGTTCAGAAAACAAGGAGTGAGGTGTCCACTCAGTTATCTAAAATAATAGGGGGGCAGTAAAAAGAAAAAGGCAGAAAGTTAGGGGGGAGGGAAGAAATATATGAGAAACTTAAAACAAAAGAAAACAAAATGAGTGCAAACACGACTGTAACAGGTGTACAGAGCTTGCTCAGTAGGGGCACATATAACTGCCAATAGTAGGTGGAGTGTAGAGCAGCTCCTACCATCTGGGAACTCCCCACACACACCTTAAAAGGAAACCGGGAAAGGAAAAGGAAGAAAAATGGAAAGAAACAAAAGTAAAGAAGGAGGGGTAGGAAGAGAGAAGATGAAGGAGACAGGGAAAATGAGCTGCATAGTTTTGATTGGTGAGTAGGTAGGGTAGCACCTGATCACTAGGAGCTTGTACCAGCTTAGGGAGGTGGTCACACCTCTCTTGATGTGAGTCACAAATGTTGGAATGATTGCAGGACTGGACAAATAGAGCCAGTTATTTCATTACTGCTCCAATTGCAATGTTTTTGTAATAAATTTAAAATGAGCATGCTTTGTCAGTTTGCATTTTACCACTTCTTTTTTATACTCTTTTTCAGTCTTTTTCTGTATGTGGTATTTGATCTATTTCTTTCTCCTTTCCTTTGAAGCCCAACATCAAGGATTATTTTACTTGTTTCTCAAGAATTAGTTGAATAGGGTTTATAAAGTATATCTTTCTCGTCCACCATCTTTGATTCCCTGAACAAGATTTTTAAGGACTTTTCCAAACCCAGCTGTCTCTCAGACCTAAAAGTTTATGATAATCAGGTCACTAGTCTTCTCGTCAAGAAAATTCTAAGACTTGAGGCTGAATCAAATGAATAAACAGAAACTTTTCAACTGTTGCAGTGTGAACATCCAAAAGGGAGACACTGGGGGAGAGCAGACCCTCAGGAGAGGAATTTGCTGAATCTGGTGTGGGGTAATAAAATAGGCATGAGAAACCAGGCCTTTGCCAAATTTTTCTCTCCAGATTGCTGCTCTGGATATGACATTAACACCTTATTTAGAGAGCCACAGTAACCACAGGATCATGCCTGTCAATATGTATCCCTTAATTGCCTCAAAGATTTATTCTGTTGAGAGAAGAAAACCTCACATTTCCCTTATCTTCTACAAGCATTTGCACATGCTATTTCTACAACCTTTTCTCATCACTGGATGAGTCCCTAATTATTCTTTACCCTCAGCTGAGGCAAAGTATTCTTTGTGAAGGTTTCTCTTGATTCCTTTCATACTTCTCATAAGTATGACTTCAGTGAATGAAAGAATGACTCAATCTACTGTATGAAGACCTTTGGAACTTTACATTTTTAAGCAGTCATAAAGCCTAACATACTTTCTCAGCATCATCTTTATCATACTAGTTAGAACCCTATGAAGTTATGCCACGAGCAAAATGATCAATAATTACTTAATGCTCTTAGACATTTTCAAATGCTTGGTTTTTTTACTGCAAACACACATCAAACAATCCAATAATTCTTAACATTAAGTATCAGAATATGAGGACAAGAATATCAGAAAAACATAATAACAGTACTCTTCACACATATTATTCTAATATCACAGTCCCAATTAGCATTGCTTTCATCAGTGTACTCTTAAAACTAAAGTTGGAGACAGCAGGAGTTGGTGGACCTGGATCCTAGCCCTCTAAAAGGCCAGTTTTAACCTTGTTTATACAATAAATTTAGTTGATTCTTTTACATCCTTGGGACTTCAGTGGTCTCCCACCAGTCCTTATTAGTGTTCCCCACATTTTGTGGTCACCTCTCCTGACCCTCTGTTAGTTCTGTCTTCCCGCTGATTTGGAGTAGGTTAAAGTGTCACCTTTTTCTTCTTCTTAAAAAAAAATGAAATTTCTTATGCTGCTTTCTATAACATGGCTCAATCATCTTGCAAGGTAGCTCAATGTCTTGCAAGGAAGTTCTATGATGATTTCATCAAGTTACCCATCCCTGGTTCTGACTCTCAGCATTAGATTTCAGAAAATTGAAAAGATTGTTCCCTAGGTCTTTCTTCTCATCTTTCCAGCCATCCGTACAACCCAACAGAGGTGTACCAGTTCTAAGATGAGTTGTTAAATCAGCAACTGGATGGGACAGAAGCACATGTTGGCACCAGCATGTCACGGATAATTCTCACAATTTCCAAAGAACTGCTGACACTTGCAGCTGAGCCCAGAGTTTGAGGTCTGAGACTGGTTATGGGTAAAATGTCACTTCAAGTGCATACTTGTCAGAGCAATCAGTGTTGGCTGTATGGCCTTGCCCCAGGGCAAGTGTTCAGGCAGGCAGTGTAAATAGACGGTGGTAGTAGAAACTGGGTCCAGCACAAGGAGTTGTTTTGTTGTGATATAGAAGCAATTCATGCTTTTGTTGACAATTCATCCTCTGACAAGATGTGTAAAATGCAAGGTTTTAAGATATCATTGAAAGTATGAACATATCTGTTTTGTATACAGAGAAAAGTGTTAAGAGGGAAAGGGAAGATTTTATGAAACAAATGTAAATTTCAATGAAACACATCTGACAGAGGATCAAAATCTTCATGTATGAAAAGCACTTTGAAATCATAGGAAAACATTAATCCTACAAGAGGAAAAGAAAATAAGAACAAGCAATATATCATGGAAAAAGAACTATAAACTAATAATCAACAGAACTTTTTCAGCTTTACTAGCAATAAATGTATAGCTCAAAATAAGATCTTAATTTTTACCAACCAAACTAAAATACTTGTTTGTCTTTTTGTTTGTTTGTTTTGGTTTTGGGGCATCAAAACCCTCTGTTTTGCCCTCTGGTGCAAACTAAAGTACTTGTTTTGAAAATTAATCCTCAAATCTGAGTGAAATCAGATGATTATGCATCTCTTGGGAGTGCCAACTGACATTACCTTTCTACAGGACAATATTTCAGTATGTGCCAAGAGAAATAAAAGTGTTCATAATGCTCCACCCATAATTTCTCTTGCAGGAATATCTGAGTTTTAGGTACAAAAAAGTGCTTTTTTTTGGAAGCAGCTCAAATGTCCAGCCATACTGGAATAGTTAAATTGTAAACTATATTTTCGCAATACAACATCACACAATCATTAAAACACTTGGATGGATTTTAAATTATATGGGAAACTTCTAACAGTATCATTTTAAGTGAAGGAAGTTGGGAATAAATTATGGATGTACACTGGAAATTCAATTATGTAAATATCATTCCCCTTTTAAGTGTATCGAGTTCCAGAAAAAGTATTAAAAGTAAAATGCAAAAATGCAGTGGTCAATTCTGGATCATGAGATCATGGGTAAATTGAATTTTCTTCTACATATTTTCTGGAATTCTCATGCTTTCTACAAGACCATATTTAAAATTTATGCACTTTATCATTCCTTCACTTAACAAATCTATTAAGCTACTATGTTCATTGTTGGAGACAACATCTAAAAGAGATTTATCACTATTATCCCTTTCTGTGGCTGCAGGTGCTGGACTGTAATCCAAGTCTGACACTTTCTTTCCTATTCCTTTAAGCCTAATTTTTCTCATGAGTAAAGTTCAAGATATACTAATGTCTATCTTATTGTGTGTTCATATGGATTTTAAAACAAGATACATGAAAATGACTTGACATAGAATCCAGTAGATGATAGGCCATGCACAGAGAACTCCTTCTTCCTCTTCTCATCAATCCAAATTCCACCCTACTCTGTACAAAGTTCTAAATGAAATTTGGGTTCTTTCTCTCCTTTACTGTAACACCCCCAATGTACCCACATTCCAACTGCTATCTCCAGAGGTAATCACAATAAATGCTTCCATTTATCCTTCCTAAAAACACCCCTTCCATCAATGAAACAAAACATCGAACAGTCTCTCTGTATTTATTTGTGCATATCGATATTAATGGACCAATGGCTGATGGGTTGACTTCACATCTGGCAACTCCATGCGTGCAAGAGTAGAACCCTAGTCTTCAGGATTTTCTACAGCTGAAGTTTTGGATATAGATTGCCATCCCTTTATTTAAAGGCAGGTCTGGGTAGATGCCATCCACTTTTTTTGGGGGGGGGTTAGGAGTCTAGTTATTTAAATATATGGAGATGGACAACTAGAACCTGATATGTTGGCAGATATTTGTCATTTAAGGAAACAGAGGTGTACTTTCTAAAGAAAGTGAATAGAGTTTACACTCACATAGAAAATTAACACCAGGTCAGAAAGAGCAGACTTAGATCTACCTGATGGAAGGACAAGTCGCTTTGACTTTGCCCTTCTCTATAAGTTTTTTTGCTTAAAACTCTTCTTTATATGGGTTCGGAAGCTTACAAAGAAAATGAGCTTAACGGAAAAATTAAAAAGACAAACTAAACTCTGCCACTGATTCGATGTGAACACAAGCCACCCTATGGGGCAAGTCAACCACCTCTGTGTGCTTCCCAGACTGCAACTGCTTACAAAATAGAAGTTCCATCTTTCTCCTGAGGATCTGCTGGTGGTTTCAAACTGCTGATCTTGCAAACTGGCAGTCCAACACGTAATCACTACTTTAGTAGAGCTGCTAAGGAAAAACTAGGAAACCAGGAATTCAGAACACACATTATCAACATCAAAATCATCTCCATCTCTGCCCCACCCAATCTGGCTCAGTGGGATAACTAGTACTCCTCTTCTGAGAACACCTTGGACAGACCCATGACTTTTTCCTTTAGGTTAGTCACTGTTGGTAACAAACTCAGATATAGCTGAGGCATCAGTCTTCTGTTCCAGAATATCCTATGGGCCAGGAGAGAGGTTAGTGTGTTTCTTTTCCACACCTCCTTTTCTATCTACTAGTACTGATCCTGTGTATGGGAAGCAAGGAGGTGAAGAAGAGAGCTAAGAAATTTCTTATTTTCCTCACACACATCTGGCTGTCTGGCTTGGGAATATGTTTATCGATGTCTCTTGTTTTTGCAGACTCATTGAGAGTTCTTCAGAGACTGCCTTCCTGGGTCACTCTAAATATCCTTCACTATAGATCAAAATCATCCAGATGGCCAGTGATAGCACCCCACACTCAATAGCCTCTTTCTGGTGGGTTCCACTTACTATGGCAAGCTACTCTTTTAAGGAAAGAGCATAAGTTTGATTTAAACTTTATATTTGAATTAATCTAAAGCCTGAACCTGAGTCATGATCATTCCACTCCCCCACCCGCAACAGAAAAAGATAGCATATCAGCACATATTTAAACCAGTCACTAACAAAAGAAAGGAGTCACCACATTTATGGGTGTGTATTTGATTTATTATGAAGAAGTTGAAACTTAGAAGATGGAGTATCTTCTAACATGTGGATATCTTGTGAAATCTTATGGATATCTTGTGGTCAAGACATAATGAAGTTCTGGCTCACCAATCCCCAAGGACAATATTCCTCTTCAGAACAGCCAATACACAGAGAGGACCATAGGACTGATCTACCACCAGACGCAACATTCCTCACTGACCCATAGCACTACAGGGACAACTCTGGAGACACAGTGCAGGAATTGTGCCCGATCTGATCCCACCACACCAGGGTTAAACTCTAAGGGTGTGCAGCAGAGCAGCAAGGGGAGCAGAACAATGCAGTCCCAAGGAAGTACCAAAAATAGAATTTGGGGCCAGGGCATGTCACTCCATCAAACTCAACCAGAAAAAAATCATAAAAATCAACAAACAGACCTGAACCATTGATAGGCTTTTCTCTCTCTCTTTTTTTTTATATCGTTGGTGTCTTTTGTTGTTGTTCTGTTTTTCTCTGTCTTGTTTTTGTGGTTATTACTGTCTCTGCATACCTACCTACATAAGGTAGGTGGGATAAACAATCTGGAGTAAAAAGCAACCGGGCAGGCAGTTCGTGGTGGGGGAGGCATGGAAGATGGGGGATCAGGGGAAAGGAAGGGTGTTGTCAACCAGCCTTGGGCCAATGGAACAGCAAGTGATCCAAAGTCGATGGCTAGAAGGGTGTAGGATGCTTGGTGGAGCTTTATCAAGGGCGATGTAGCCAAGAGGAATTACTGAAACCCGAAAGTTGAACATAATAAACAAGGGGAAAATAAAAGGAAATAGAGGAAAGAACCATGAAGCACAGGACTTTTATAGAGGTCTAAATGTCGGCATGTACATATGTAAACAGATTTATATAGAGTGATAGGGGAATGTATATATATATTTGTATTTATATGTTTAGTATTAGGAACAGATGGACATTGGACCTCTACTCAAGTACCCCCTCAACAAAGGAACAGTTTTTCTTCTAGTAACCCAAGATCACTGAATACAAAATGGGTGCATAAGCAAATGTGGCGAAGAAAGCTGACGGTGCTCATCTTTCAAAAAATAAAGCATCTGGGGTCTTAGATGCTTGAAGACAAACAAGTGGCCATCCAGCTGAGAAGAAACAAAGCCCACATGGAAATGCACACTAGTCTGTGTGATCCTGAGGTGTCAATGGGATCAGGTGTTAGGCATCAAAGACCCAGAACAAAAATGATATCAATATGAATGAGGAGAGCAGAGTGGAGACTCAAAGCCCATTTGTAAACAATTGGACATTCCCTCACAGAACAGTCACAAGGAAGAGGCGGACCATTAAGTATGCACTATAGCACCAATAAACCATACAACTTTCCTCTAGTTCTTTAATGCTTCCATTCCCAACACCCCAGTACCAAGATCCCAACCCTATGCTACAAACATGGGTTCAGATAAGAGCTGGAAACACAGGGAATCCAGGACAGATGGCTCCCTTAGGAACAATAATGAAAGTAGAGATATCAGAAGGGTAAGGAAAAGGTGGGGGGGGGGAGGGGAAGCCGATCACAAGGATCGATATTTAACCCCCATCCCAGGAGGTTGGACAACAGAAAAGTGGGAGAAGGGAGACATCGGTCAGTTTAGTACATGGAAAAAATGAATAAATTATCAAGGGCTCATGAGGGATATTTGGATTGGGGGGAAATGAGCTGATACCAAGGGATCAAGCAGAAAGAAAATGCTTTGGAAATGATGTCAACATGTGTACAAATGTTCTGGACACGATGTATGTATGGATCGTGATAAGAGCTGTACGAGCCCTCCCCTCCCCCAAAATGATTTTTAGAAATTCTTTTTGTTTGTTTGTTTGTTTGGGGGCATCACTGCTCTCCGGTGGTGGGAGTAGGAGGCCCAGCCCCACTGCTGGAATTGAACCTCCGTCCCAGTGGGCCACAGTCCCGCGCACAACCACTATGCCACCGGGACTCAGCCAGATTTTTAGAAATTCTAATGCAAACACAGGTCTTCTGACTCAGCTAAAACTCTTATCCTAATGCTTTCCTGTTTGTGAATTGAAGGAAATAAATTAGAACGTTTTAAAGGATTGCTCAAGTCTACCATGGTTTTGAGATATGCAAGGACAAGTGGTAACTAATTATGGAAATTCAGACCAACACCAAGTGGTTGGCATTGGATTATTTCAATTATGGAATAGAACTATTTCCCATCATTTTCTTGACTGTAATCTTCTTTGTTGTTGGTTTGGTGCCATCAAGTCAGCTTCAATAACAAAAACCAAAAAAATCAAAACAAAAACAAACACTGAAGGTCCTGTGCCATCTTCACAATTGCTCAATAATTGCAGCCACTGTGTCAAATCACCTTGTCAAGGATCTTCCTCTCTTTTGATGCCCCTCTACTTTACTAAGCATGATGTCCTTTTCCATGGACTGCCCTCCTCTGATAACATGTCCAAAGTATGTTAGCTGAAGTCTCTCCATCTTTTCTTTCAAGACAGATTTGTTGGTCCTTTTGGTAGTGCATGGAATTTTTAATAATATTTTCCAGCACCCTAATTAAAATGTATCTTTTCTTCTTTGGTCTTCCTTCTTCAATATCCAAATTTCACATGCATATGAGCTAATTGACCTCATGGCTTGTATCAGGTGCACACACATAAGTCTTTAAAGTAACATCCTTGCTTTTCAAAAAATCACAGAGGCTTTGTGAGCAGACTTACCCAAAGCAGTGCATCCTATGATCTCTTAACTACTGCTTCCTTGAACATTACTTGTGGCTCAATGCAAGAGAAAATACTTGACAAATTTAATCTTTTCTCAATTTATTATGATACTAACTATTGTCCGAATTGTAAGGATTTCTGTTTACTTTGAATTGTGATACATACTGCAGCCTGAAATTCTTGATCTTTGTTATCAAGTGTTTTGGGTCCACCTCTCTTTCAGGAAGGAAAGTTGTGCCATTTTTATATTTCAGGTTGTTAATAAACCTTCCTCTAATCTTGATATCAATGTGTTCTTATAATTCAGATTCTCTTATTATTTTCTCAAAATATACATTGAATAAGTATGGCAGCGTGGTAGAACCATGATTCCCACATTTCTTGATTTTAAACCATGCTGTAGTCCTTGTTCTGTTTGCACAACTGCCTCTTGATTTATGTACTGGTTCTACATGAGAAAAATGAAGTGCTTCAGAATTCTCATTCTTCTTAAGTTTACTATGGACAGCACAGTTGAATATCTTGATATAGTCAATAAAACAAAAGTAGTCATCTTTCTGGTGTTTTCTATTTTCCACTAAGATCCATCTAACATCAACAGTGCTCTCTTGTTCCACATCCTCTTCTGAATCCAGGCATTTTTTGGAATTTTCTGTCTATTTACTTCTTCAACTGCTGTTAGAGGATCTCCAGAAAAAGTTTACTTGAATGTGATATTAATGCTATTCTTCTATAATTTCTGCATTCTGTTTGGTTAGCTTTCCAGGCTTCCTTGGAGTAGATATAAATATGGATCTTTTCTAGCCAGTTGGCCAAGAAGTTGTCATCTAAATTTCCTTGCAAAGTGCTTCCAGTGATTGATCAGTTTGTAGAAACATTTCAGTTGGTATCCTGTCAATTCCTGGAGACTTTTCTTTGGCTACTACCTTCAGTCAGCTTGAACTTCTTTCAGTACCATTCGTTCTTGATCATATGCTAGCTTTTCAGTTGATTGTCAATTTTGGGGGGTACAGTGACTTTTTCTATACTTTTCCATCTTCTTTCTATGTTTCCTACATCATTCAATATTTTACTCATAGAATATTTTCAATATTACAATTTGAGGCTTGAAAATTTTTGGCTATTTTCAGTTTAAGATATGCTGCTTACTTGTCATATTTCAGTCTAATTGTCGTATTTTCCTTTGTCTTTTCAAGCTGCTCTTTGAGAGAAATCTTCAGAGTCTGTTCTGATAGCCACTTTGATTTTTCCTTTCTTGCCTGCCATTTCAATGACTTTTTGCTTTCTTCATGTATCATGTTCTTGATGTAAGTCCGCAGCTCATCAGGTCTTCTGTTATTTGCATTTAATGTGCCCAAACTCTTCTTGAGATGTTCTCAAGATTCAGATGGAATATGCTTGTGACAGGTTTATTGTGACAACTAGGTCTCCATAGGAATATGTAGGCAGAGTTTATTCAGCCTTCAGCTCGATCAGAGGATGACTGAGATAAATACTTTCCACAGACAGCATCCTGTCTCTCTTTCCACACTACCTGTGGGCTGAGCCAGCTTGAGGCTCCTTTGAGACCTGATTTACTGATTTTCTAAAGTATACATCTCTTGAATTGGAGATTGGTGGATGCTGTTGCTCTGTTTTCATCCCTGGATCCCATGGGGCCTGCTTCTCTAGATCTACTGACTGTTGCCCTACCCTGCCTGTCTTGCCTGAGGGTAGACTCTGTTTTCTGTTTCCATGACCTTGGACCAGCAGCCCTTGAGAGTTGAAGGTCCTTCTGTTATCAATTGTTCCACAAAAGTGAGTTGAACTGAGTTCTCTGTGCTGCTCTGTGGACTATTTAGCCCTTAGAGTCCTTTTCACTGTATAAACATATATATGTATGCTTTTTATATAATGTGTCTTGGGTTTGTTTCTCTAGAAATCCCTGCCTAACACAATACTCAAGGCTATACTTTGGCTCATATGAACTTATTTTAATTTGTTTCAGCTTTAAGCTGAATTTATGTAGGGGAAATTGGTGGTCTTTCCCACAGTCAGGCCCTAGGCTGGATTTAGTCACTAATATTGAGTTTCTTCATGACCTCTTTCCATAGATAAAGTCAATTTGATGTCTGCGTATTCCATATGGGGTATAGTCCACAATCTTTTGTGTTGTGGAAAAAAGAAGTCTTTGTTTGTTTTTTATTTTTTTAATTAAAAAAAATTTTTTTTTGTTTTTTGGGGTCTCACTGCCCTCTGGTGGTTGTGGGAACTACCCAGTGCTGCTTCTGAGAGCTGCCACTGGATTTGAATCACCATGCCCATGGGCCACAGTCCTGCCCTCAACCACTTACGCCACCAGGGATCAGCCCCAAAGAAGTCTTTTGTCTTATAAATTCTATCATGCCATTTCCAATTTAGCTTCTATTACTAAGATCACATTTTCTTTCAACTTTTGCATTCCAACTATCAATAATTATCAATGCATCCTGATTGCATGCTTAATTAATTTCAAACTGAACAAATTGGTAAGATTCTTCAGTTTCTCTATTCTTTACTCTTAAGCTTGGAGTCTAAATTTGAATAATATTTGTATCGACTGGATTTCCTTGTATGTTGGCAGATATTATCTTATCATAGCAGCATTGTATTTAAAAATAGATATTGAAATATTTCTTTAATTAGGAACTGACATCATTTCTCTGTCACTCCTTACATAGTAAATTGTCAGATTCAAAATGGACCAATATCAGTTCATTTCAGCTTTGTAACACCCAGCATATCTTAGATTCATACTTTTTACATCCAAGTCCTGATTATTCATTGATGTTTCCAGTTTTTTATTCTCATTTTGAGCTGTATTCCCTCAGCAGATGACGGTCCCTAAGGCCTTCCTCCTGCAGGTTTCACTTCAGTATGGTTCGCTACACTTTGAGAAGACAGCTCTTTCCCAGTCCTATTTTGAGCACCTTCTGAGCTGAAGGGCTCATTTTCTGGTAATGCTCTGCTTCTAGTCACGAAGTCTTCAGCCTCTGACAATGTTTAAGTACTATCCATAAAGTTTTCAGTAGCTAATTCCTCAGAAGTGGACACTTTACTCCTTCTTTGTGGTCTGTTCGTAGTCTGGAAGCTTTGCTGAAATTTGTTCACTTTGGGTGACCCTGCTGGTATTTGAAATGCGAGTGACTTAGATTCTAGCATAGCAGCAACACACAGACACACAATGTTGCACAGGTTGGCTGGCAGACAAGTGGTGGATGATATAGAAGAGGTATATTTATAAAGACAGAAAGTAATGAGTGTCAGGTTCTGGGGGAAGAGAAGAAGAATGGGAGTAAATAGTAAGGAATTTCTCTTTGAGGTCACAGAGCTAAAAATTTGACTGTGGCAATGATTGAATCATTCTTAGAGTATACTAAAATATTGAATTATGTATTACAAATGGATGAATTTTATGATTTATAAATTATTGCCCAATATATAGGCTATGGATTTTACAAATAGGAAAACAAAATAAAAATGAAATGAGGACTTTACCTGGAGGTGTGTTAAGTGAACTAGTAAACCAATGGGAAGAATTAATCAATGTACTCTGTGCTGTGCATTGCCTTCCAGTGCCTGTATCAGGACAGGACTCATTAGCCTCAATTTGGAAGTCTGATCTCCTGCTGAAGATGTGAGAATAGTAATTTACTTCCAGTCAATCAAATGTGCCAAGGAGAAACTCTCAAGGTAGCCTGGGAAGGTGGGGGTGGATTATTTTGTTTTTCTGATGTTATTGGAAGCCCCATGGAGCAACTGGCAGGCTTTCCCCAGCTGGGTGAGGCCTCTCAGCAGGCAGGCAATAGACTGGAATTCTCAGCAAATCATCCCAGCAGCTGGAACCATGAAATCCAGTCAGACTCCCAAAAGGTGACCCCAGCAGCCTCAGAGCCCTTGAATGCCCCTGGATAGGATGTCTTCCATTTCAGGTCCAGCGTGGCCACTGAAGAATGCCAAACATGCCTGTTCTTGGCACCCACAAGGCCACCAGGTGTTCTCCAGCCAGGGTGAGGGTTCAGGGCTGAGAGGTGTTTCTTCTTGGCTCCCAGCCTTCCTACTTTTACTGCTTTGCTGCTGGCTGCAGAGTGAGGGCAAAGCCAAGCTATCCTTGTGAGTTAGGGAAGACCAATGGAAACCTATCTCTTTGGAGGTAACATTTCTTGGGGAAATGGTTTAGCTAATTGGAGACAGGTGTCCCCAGGTGATAACATGGCAACTCCCACTGGAGAAGTGGGTGCAAAGTGAAACCACATGGACTACTTACAAATAGTGAGGTGTGAGCTGGCTGGCCCTTATACCTTCTCCTGCCCCCACCCTCAGTCTGCAGTCTGAAGGAGGAAAAGCGCATAGACTCACACGTTGGCTGGAATGGTTGTGGTTTCCACATAAGACTTTTGTAGGTGGGGAAGAGAGAAGGGGAAAAGGTTGCTTTGAGTCTGTTTCCAACACGGATTTTGCAAGAAGAGCAATGTAGGGGATATTCCTTCTACACAGACAGAAATCCCCAGCCCAGCAGTCCAGAGAGAGTCTGTGGATAGCAAACCCATGAGGATTCTTAGAAAAGAGGACCCAAACGCTGTTTTCTTCTAAAAGCAGGGAGATCCCTTGCACACCTAATTTTGATATCCTTTTGAACAGTGAGTTTGGAAATTTGGGGAAACTTGCTTTTTTGCAAACATTTCTAAACTGTAAGGACTTTTAAAAGCATCACGCATACTCTCCAATTTATAGATAGAAAATTGAGGTATAAGGGTGACCTAACCGTATAAGGTATAAGATTACCTAACCGAGAAAGGGAGAGAATACAAATTCTTCAGTATTTCCAGACTTTGGAAGCTCATGTTTTTGTTGTAAATCAATGTGCATTAAAGCCAGGCAGGGAGGTATTGTACCCATTTTGGTAATTCCTCCACCTACTTTCTTTTAGTTGGTCAGATTTTCACTTTTTCTTTGGGGAAAAAAATTACCAAACCCTAACCCACTCCCATGGAGGCAATTTGAAGTCATAGCAATCCTATATAGGATTTCTAAGACTGTAAATCTTTTCAGGACCAAGTAGCCTCATTTTTGTTCAACAGAATGACTATCGAGTGCATACTGCTAACCAAACAGTTGTCCAGTGCCTAAGCCACAATGCCACCAGGGCAAAGACAAGGGGGTATGTCAGAGGAAAGGAGATTTCACAGGCTCTGAAGTGGGCTTGGAACACTTCACATCCATTTTGTCATCTGGTTTCCACAGTGATAGTGGTTTCAAGACAAGGTGAACTAGCCATCTGAGAGGTCATGATTCTGGAAAGAAGTTCATTGCATCAATACATTCAAATGCTGGAAGTATGGACACTGGCATTAGAATTCTGTGAAGAAAGCTTGGAACTGAGAGAATAGATTTCTGAGTACTATATTGGATGATGCCACTGATGACGGTCTGAATGAGGCTAAGGCACCACACTTGATTTTAGTTTCTTTCTTAGACAACTTTCTGCTTGACACTAGACAGTGTTTGTTGTCTACTTAATATACATCTTGGCCTTTTTCTATCCATTTGCCTGTTTCATGCAAGAGGCTAAAAAATCCAACCCCTCTCTTTTTCAACCTTCAATGTAGCCTGATTCTGGCCATCAAGATCTAAGGAGCTGGACTGGAGCAACTGGAAAGGAAGCTTATTATTGTTAAAAGAGAGAGAGAGAGAGAGAGAGAGAGAGAGAGAGAATCTCAGGAGAAAAACAATTTTTTCACCTTCCCTCTTTCTTGCTGCTTTGGACAAGGCCATGGGAGGACATGACTCTTGGAGTGGTAGCAGCCATTTTATGGTCATGAGGTAAATCATGAATGACATACAAAGAGAAAAGCCTCCAAGGCTATCCAGCAGAGAGGTGTGTGTCCTTCACCAGATTATTGAGCCCCTGCTCCAACTCTGCTGCCATAATGTAAGGACTTCTCTTCCGAAAGATTATGACACCCTGAAGGCTTTTGTTGCTTAAGCCATTCTTAGTAAGGTTTTCTGTCACTTGCAGTCAACCATATCCTGACATATTAACACCTTCAAAAGTTGTGATATGAATGATCCCTTTACAGATAATGACTAGGATCCCTGGGAGAATATATATGAGTATATATAAATAGATATAATGTTTAAACTGAAGTTGCTTTAAATGATTTTTGTGATATGTTTAGCTCATTTTACTTGCTTGTACTAATTTAAACAAAAGCCAAATTCAGCTAATGGAAAAATTTGGGGTCCATAGAATTGAGATCATCCCTGGCTCCCATTGACCTTAATTTCTCACTCTTACATAGTGCCTGGGTGATCCTAGTGAGGATATTGAGGTTGTCTTGGCCCCTCTCTCTTTCATTCCACATGCACAGTCTATCCACACAACCCCTCTCTTCTTTTATATCTGGTCCCTTTATGATGGTTCTCACTGTTCCAGGCCTATTTTGGATCATCACTTCTCACGCATGGATTCAGCATTGGCCCCGCAGTTGGTCTCCCTGATTTCACACATTGCCGGTACTCCTCTGCATTCTACAGTAAGAGGCGTCTTTGACAATTCAGTCAGGACACTTCCTGGCTTAGAACTCTTTGTCTCCTTATTGTTAGTAGAAGTAGGACAAAACTCACAGACCCAAACAAGATTGACAAAGTCCTCAGGGCCTGTTCACATCTGCCACCTAGTTTTGTCTCTACTTCTTCGCTTATCCTCTTCTGGGTTAAGCACAAGGAACTTTTGGGTTACCTGACAGTGTTCTGTGAGGTTCCACTTCTGAGTCCTAGCAAGTTCTACTCCTTCTGTTTGCAATGCTCTTCACCTCAAGGTGGCTTAGAAAAAGTGGGTGGAAGGGTATTGAGGGGCATGGTGTGATGGGCAGGTTTATTATGCCAATGTGACCACAGAAGATTGGTGGGTCTGTTGTTACAGCATGGCCAATGAACACACGGGATGAATTGAATGACAGAGATAGGAAGGGCTCAGTGAGTCCTGCCCTCTCTCTTGCTTTTGAATCTTCGGACCAGCTAGCTGCTTTGTTGGTCTTGTGCCTCAACCTCCAAGCAACACTACCCATGGGACACCTAAGTTTGGACTGTGGAGCTGTGAGTTGAGGTTCCTTCAAGCCCTACTTTGCCACACTCCTGGGATATACATCTCCTGAGCTGGGGACTGTTGGACTCTGTCATCTGGCTGACTGGCGGTGACCTGTTCTGCTGTTTGCTTCCTGTGTCCAGATAGCCTGAATTGCTCTACAGAGCGGCCCTCCAGACGAGAAGGACTGCCAGTCTTCTAGCTGTCTCATGCAAGTGAGTTGCACCGAGCAATTTGTACTGCTTTATAGATAGTTAACTGTTTCTTTCTTATCTTATATACCCTTCTCTCTATAAAAATATATAAAGAGAATTACTAGTGTCCTGGTTTTATTTCTCTAAGAGAACCCTGCCTGATACAAGTGGTACCAGGAGTGCTTCTAGAGAAATAAAATCATAAATATAGGTTTCTTTGATTGGTTCTCCAATCTGATTAGTCTTAAGAGCACTGGTGATGCTAATTCTAGACCTAAAGCCATGGATAATTTTGCCAATCCTACTAGCTAATACCTATAAAGCTAATACCTAAAGTAGGAGCACCGATGGATGGGGTGCTGGTTACAGGAGAGACTCTGGGAGATTATATGTTTGCTATATTCCAGCAGTTTTGTCAAGATACCAAGTATAAGGAAGCTGGTTGGTTGGTCTTCCTTACAATGCACTATATGATTAAGGAGAGGGATTGCCTAAGGGCCTCAGAAGCACACCTTAAGTGCCGACTCACAGATATGAAGAGTTCTGTTTGTGCTACAAAGGAGAGCCTTCTTGCCTGTAGTAAAAGAGCTGATATAGCTGAGAACCAGGTTAAAAGTCTCATTAGGTGAGTGGCTGAATTACAACATCAGCTGAACAGCAGATCTTGAGCAGTGTTGGAAGCCAAAGTAAGGGCATTGATAGGAAACAATTGGGACCCTGAAACATGGGATGGGAATATATGGGCTGATGATCCAGAAGAGGAGGATATTATGTCACCATTAGAAACAATTGAACCAGCCCAGTCAAGAGATCTGCCCCTCCCAGCTGAAGATAGTAGTCTACTATCAACAAAGCAACCTACACCTGAGCAGATCAACCAACCTACTCAAGGTGAAACTCCAGGTGGGGCTGCATCTCTACCATTGCCTGAGGGAGATGCCTTACAAGATAGTGCTGAGACACCCAGGAAACACCCTCACCATAGATAGTTTCTGCTAGACCTGTGACTAAAATTAAGGCAAGGAAAGCTCCTAAGGGTGAGGCCAAGGTGATTACTCAAAAAGAAGTATGCCATACTCACAAAGAACTGCTCAAGTTTTCAAATACATACAAGCAAAAGCCTGGGGAGTATCCCTGGGAATGGTTACTGAGGGTGTGGGATACTGGTACAAGAAATGTTATATTAGATCAGTGTGAGTTTCTGGATATAGGACCCCTAAGCACAGACTCTTCTTTCAATATCTCAGCGAGAGAGGCTAAGAGAGGATCCAACTTCTTATTTGGTTGGTTCACTGAGGCATGGGCTGCCAGATGGCCTACATTAGACCAACTTGAGGTGCCTGACCTACCTTGGTACACTGTAGAAGAAGGCATCCAAAGCTGAGGGAAATTGGTGTGGTGGAATGGATCTATCAGGATACTCCAATAGACCCCCAAAGGGGGTGTCCTGAGGATATATTCTTAACTACAACCATAAGGAATAAGTTTGTGAGGTGGGCCCCAGCATCTTTGAAGACTCCTATAATTGCTATGTTATGTTCACCAGTATTAACTGTGGGAACTGCCTTAAGTGAACTCCGACATTTGTCCACAATGGGGCTGATTGGACTCCGTGGTGACACAGGGCAAGTGTCAGCACTGAATCAACAGAGACAGGGTGGACGTGGTTATAATAGACAGCAAGACTTTCATAGTAATCAAAGCAACCTCTCTCATGTGGAATTATGGCATTGGCTACTTAGTCATGGTATTCCTAGGAGTGAAATACATGGGAAACCTACTAAATATTTATGTTGCCTATACAGGCAGAAGAATGCTGGATCAGGTGAACAACGGGATAAGCAGTCATGATCACTTAACCAATTCCCAAACTTGAGCCAGTTTACAGACCCATATCCACTTGAATGAGGGGAAGACCAGGTCTCTTGGAAGAAGGACCCTGCTACATCACTGAGGTAGGTTTATGCTGTTAGTTTTTCTTCTTGCCTTCCCCAAAGGGACCTGCAGCCTTTCACAAGAGTGACTATTCCTTGGGGGAAAGGAAATAATCAAACTTTTCAGTGTTTACTGGACACTGGCTCTGAACTGACACTAATTCCAGGGGACCCCAAGTATTTCTAAAGACCCGCCAGTCAGAGTGGGGGCTTATGGAGGCCAAGTTATTAATGGAGTTTTAGCTCAGGTATGCCTCCCTGTGGGTCCAGTAGGTCCTGGAAACCATCCTGTGGTTATTTCCCCAGTTTCAGAATGCATCATTGGAATAGACATACCTAGTAACTGGCAGGACCCCCATATTGGATCTCTGAAATGTGGAATAAGGGCTATCATAGTGGGAAAGGCCAAATGGAAACCATTAGAATTGCCATTGCCTAGGAAAATAGTAACTCCAAAGCAATACCGCATTCCTGGAGTGATTGCAGAGATCAGAGCCACCAACAAAGACTTGAAAGATGCAGGGGTGGTGATTACTACTACATCTCCATTTAACTCACGCATTTGACCTGTAGAGAAGACAGATGGATCCTGGAGAATGACAGTGGATTATCTTAAGCTTAACCAGGTGGTGACTCTAATTGCAGCTGCAGTTCCAGATGTGATCTCATTGCTTGAGCAAAGTAATATTTCTCCTGGTACTTGCTATGCAGCTTTTGATCTGGCAAATGGCTTCTTCTTGATACCAATCTCAAAAGATCACCCAAAGCAGTTTGCCTTCAACTGGCAGGGGCATCAGTACACTTTCACAACTCTCCCCCAGGGGTACATCAACTCTTCTGTCCTGTGCCATAATTTAGTGCAAAGGGACCTCGATCACCTGTCAATTCCACAAAATGTCACAGTAGTGTACTATATTGATGACATGCTGATTGGACCCAATAAGGAGGATGTATCAAAGACTTTAGATTCATTAGTATAGTGTCTCCTATACAAGAGGTTGGGAAATTAGCCCAACTAAGATTCAAGCACCCTCCACCTCGGTAAAATTTCTAGGGGTCCAGTGGTGTGGAGCATGTCGAGAAATCCCCACTAAAGTGAAAAATAAGCTATTGCATCTGGCTCCCCCAACAATGAAATAGGAGGCACAATGTCTAGTAGGCCTTTTCGGATTTTGGAGGCTACATATCCCTCACTTGGGTGTTCTACTTCGACTTATTTATCAGGTGATACAAAAGGCCTCCAATTTTGAGTGGACCCCAGAATAAGAGAAGGCTCTGCAACAGGTTCAGGCTGCCATGCAAGTTGTTTTGCCACTGGGACCATATGATCCAGCTGACCCAATGGTGCTAGAAGTGTGAGTTGTTGCTAAAGATGCAGTGTGGAGTCTTTGGCAGACCCCTATTAGTGAATCACAGCATAGACCATTGGGATTTTACAGTAA